>JAEPRC010000257.1:0-15268 GCA_016758945.1 Mucor plumbeus
ATAATCATATAGTTTTAATCAATGCACAACATATGGCAAGTCACTTTATTTAATATACACTTGACCATCATACAATGATTTTATTTTAATAATAAAACTTTCATTCCATATAAAAAAAAAAAAAAAATCGACATCCATAAAATGTTTTTCGACATTTCGACAAGGAAAAAAGTATTTAAACTGCTTTGAGGTTTTAAATTCTTTAATATATATTTAATGCTTTATCCGATGATATTAATATCATGCAAATCAAATGCCTCTGTAAAAGGTTATCTGCAAAAAACCTAAAATCAGTTTTTGTTAACAAAATCTATTTTTTGAATAATTAGCTCTTAATATAACGCTTAAAAATAAAGGATATGGTTGTGACAAGCATTTTTTGTTATAATTTACATTAGTAAAAAATGCAGATTTTTGAGCGAAAAATTGCATCAACTGATTTTCTCAATTTTTCATGAGGGGTATCTCATGGAAAATTGGTCGAAATCATTAATTTTTTTATAATCGTAAAAATATCCAAGAATGATATAGGATTATTAACAGATACTTCTACACTTTATTGAACTTATTTTGAGCGATTTTGAGTTACTTTTTGGATTATAATTCGCAAAAAACATTTAGGCTCGAAAATAGGCATTGGTTGTGAAACAGGGGAGTTTAGTTGCAAATTTTTTGGAATGAAAGGATACCAAAAAATTAGCACATGTTCTTCACATATTGTAAGATACCCCAAGTACTATTGATTATTTTAATATTAAATTTAGGATTGAGAAAAAATCCTCAAAATTTGAATTTTTGCATTTTTGCATTATATTACTGTACTTTTGGTTTGTAAATTTATATAAAATTCGTATCCTATTAGGAAATGTATACCCCTATTAGACAATAGATTAAGAGCAATGCATATTGTATCAAAAATTTGGAGATATGAAAAACATTTGGTATTGGCATCTGGCTAGTAAAACAACAACAAAGTTTGCAAAAGTTTTTTCTGACAGATTCAATTAATCCCAAAAGAAAATAATATATATATTTGCATCACACACACGTATATAATATAGTTTACGCCACTAATTGTAGCAGTTTACTCATCCTCCACAACCCTTTCATCTTCTTTTTTTGTCCGAAGTTTTTCTATCCTACAAAGTATGTCTTGTAGGGTTATACCAACTATTGGTTTTAAAAACACATCTTTCCATGCACATCTTTGTACCAATAACTGCTAAATCTCTAGTATTATCCAAAATCAAATGTTGTCTCCCCTAAAAGCTCATATCCAAATGTTGTAACATTAGTGCAATATTTTTGTTTTCCTATTTCTTATAAAATTCTCTAACGAGTCTTCAGATATTATCCTAATGAATATCAATATACGCTGATCTTGGTTTGATCTTATTGTGTTTGAGTTGTTTTTGATAAAATCATAAATGTTAAAAAGTCCACCGATGAAAAATGTTGTGGATTTGGCTTTTATATTTCGTTATGAGTTCTTGCAATTCATTTAGTACGTAGATGAAAATGGTGCTTTTGTTTACATTGTATCATTAAATTCCAGTTAATTCATTACAGAATTTACATTGTATACATGTAAATAACGTAATGTGCTCTTGTACTATTATACATTTGAAAAAAGTGTACGCCGAAGTAAAATATCTCTCTACTCCATTATTTATGCCAAATTGTTGTCAATTGGAAATTTGCTTCTTCGTGAATATTTCCATCAAAAGTCTTCAATACTTCAATGTCTTGTAGATCACTTTAAACTAAGAAAGTTTTATTAGTGTTTAAATGTTTTATCTTCCAAGATAGCAATCGTTGTAAATCAAGATTTTAAGCTGTAACAATTTAAAGTCGGATGTATGAAGGATTTGTTTTGAATCAGAATACATATGATGCAGTTAAAATAAGTGTTGTATTTTTTTCTTACCTCACAGGTACATTATGTAATTTTTTTACTTAATTCACAATATATCTGAATGCGACATTTGAAGTGCAAAAAAACTAATTTGGTAATGAAGCACCTTAATTTTTAAATCGTTTTTCGAAATGATGCCGCCTTACATATTATAAAATGAAGGTTGAATTTGCACATAGCATAATTCTATTAACATTATTTAATTTTTTATTATATATTAGACAAAAAAATACTTTGGAATTAATAAAAAAAAAAAAAAGAATTAGAAAAATACAAATCACAATAAGAAAGACACATATCTATTGCCAAAAGTTTTTTTTTTTTTTTTTTTTTTTTTTTTTGGCTGATCTACGCAATGTCTAAATTGCGTATAAGCTTAACAATATGATTATTTACACATTAAATATTGGGTAAAATTAAGAGCTGCGTAGTATATGTTAATCTAAACTTGGCTCATTCTTGAATGGACAATTGCAAGCTCCTCGTTGTACTCATTTTTTGCTTCTTCATTTTCCAGTAGGATTTTTTCTTTATTATTTTTATCAGCTGTAGTAATGGCGGTATTACTAGTAACTTTATCAAAAGGGCCTGTACATGTTTTTTCTTCAAATTTCTCTCTCCATTTTTTGCCCCATATCATAACTGCAATGAGAGTAAGACAGTTTACTAGATTGATTGCTGCCAAGACGGAAAATAAAACACCTGTACCAGCAGCTTCAACAGATTGGCTTGAAAAAATTGTTGCAATTGCAGCTGTAACAGAACGAACACAATTATTAATAGCAACAGCACTTGCAGATCGACCAGGTTTAGAATCGACCAGATAAACTGATGTAGGTGTGAAAGCACTCATTTGTCCCAATGCATCTAGATAGAAATTAAATATTAGCAGGAAAGTCAAGATGAAATTAAACTTTATACAAAACACACTTACAAACAAAAAGACCAATTAATGGAGCATACACACCTACACCTTTTTCAGTTGTCCAGGCATAGATAAGATAGCCAGCCGGGATAAGAACAAATGAAGGGAATGCAGCCCTTAGTCTTAATTCAGGATAAACATTTTCGGGGCCGTTCTTTTCACGCAACTTTCTGACAATGTAATCTGCATAACGGCCACTGCTTACAGATCCACATATCAAGCCAAAACCAAAGGCAAGGTAACAAAGTCCAACCACAGTGGAAGTATATCCATATATTTCTTCAAATGTTTCTGTAATTGTTGGTGTCTATAAATAGTAGCAATGAGATAAATGATATTGTGCAAATAAACAAAATAAAAAAAACGAAACCCTACAAGAAAGTAAAGACAAGAAAAGATAACAGTATTATAAAATGTAATAACGAGGACAGTAGGATCTCCCAACATGATCAGCATCGGTGCAAAAGCAGTTTTTAAGTTCTTTAAAGCTTGGAATTTTTCGGTTTTTTTAAGGATTTTTTGTTTGTTTCCATCGCTTGTGAGCACTTCTACTCGTTTTCTGCGAACAGTTTCAGGCAAAAGAACTAATATTATCAGCAATAGCACAAATCCAATAATAGCCAAAAAATAAAACGTTGATTGCCATCCCAGGTACTGGCAAAGAGCACCACCTACTGTGGGACCAATAACAGGACCTAACAGAGGTCTAAATTTTAAACAAAAAATTAGTCATTATTATACAAAATTTATACTTAATGCGCATACCCAATATAAAAAATACCATATGCCTTGCCACGATCTGCTACTTCAATGGTATCAGCAATTACACCAGCACCTAATGTTTGACCAGAACTCGATCCTACGGCTTGTAACGCACGAAATACGATAAGCATTGCAGCATTTCGAGATACAGCACACAAGATGGAAGCAATAACGCTAATAATCAGACTATAAATGTACATGGGTTTTCTACCATAAGTATCACTCATACTAGCCCAAAATAAAGGCTATAAAACAAAAATATATTAGCGATTTGGCTTAATAAATATATATATATATATATATGTATTACATACTGCAATGCCGGTAAAAATAACATAGGCAGATACTGAGCCATTGATTGCAGCAGTTGATGCATTTAAAGAACCTTGTATTTGAGTTAAACCAGGCATATAAATCATACTTCCAATAGGTCCACTAATGCCACTGAGAGCAACAATCATGATAATAGTATTTTTTTTTAATTTAGAATATTCTCTTGGATTATCATCAGCATAAATATCACCCATTACATGAAAGAAGAGCTTTTTTATAGCCGTAAATCGATTCTTTTTATGATGATATACAGTAGATGCAGATGTAAATTCATCATCATCATCATCATCATCATCATCATGCCGGTGATTCTTTTTTGAAAATGGAGACCAATAGTTGTTATACTGCTTTGAATTTGGTTCCAACGACACTATATCTACATCTTCTAATGCGTTATGGCTACAGTCACTCAATTCTGTCAATTGTAGCTTTCTGTCATTTTCTTCATGGTCAGGGCCAGATTGAATTGTCATTTTGCAAATTTAAGAATTAAATAACTTTTTTTCTGTAGACTAGTGCAAACAAAACAAGATGTTCATTACTTTTTGTTGCTTGATTTGATCTAAAAAGTGCTATTTATGAAAGTAGATACAGATCGGAACCGTCGACATGCTGGGGAAATTTATACCCATTTGTTTCGAACAAAAAATTTTGATCTGTCAACATTCCCAGCCTATCATAAACTCAAGAGGTCCGGAAAAAAGAAAATATATCGGGATGGCTTACAGGATAAGGTGTACAATTCAAAGGTTTGCGGAAGCTTTTTAAGATCAGCTTCATTTTCTACATATTATCTGTAATATGCTGAGTAGAAATTTGGTCAAATTGATCACATTACATGAATTCTCGGTTAGAGTTATGATTAGGACTAAATTAATGATTTAATCATGCTACATTCTCCTTATTGTACCTTATTAATAAACATGATCTTTATTAATTGTATGAGACATTTAAGCCAAGAACAACAAATTTAATCAATGGGTTTGGTTTTTTTTTTCTTACAGAATGGCGCTTTTTTTTTTTAATTTAATTTTTATTATTGTATAAAATTTCGAAGAGAAAATAGATGAAAATTTTCCCTTAGAAAAAGATGAAACCCAACAACAGCGTCATAATTAAACAACCAAACGACGATCTAGGCGTTGTAATTAAAGCATTTGAGATTTGATTTGGATCAGGACCAGGTAAAAGATGGTTATTCATAATATCTAGTAAATATTGTTATGTAACGTTAGCAATAGTCATAATTGCATTGAATTTGTTTATATTATCTTACCAGAGATTAGACACGGTGTTTTTGATTTAATACATGGTGGAGGAGATTTGCTTTCGGAAGAATTGAAAAATAAATTAAGGTGTGAAACCTGTAAATCAGCATTTTCAGTAGGGGGACCACCACTGAATTCAGGATTCCCGTCTGTCCAGTGATTCAAAAGAATTCTACCTGGAGAATCAGGAATATTAATTGTCATTTCACGTACAAATATATTATCAATGTAAAATTTAACTGAATTAGGTAACCAGTCGAATCTATATTCATGATAATCCTAATATTTTAAATGTACTTTACTATGCATGTAATTGTAAAAGTAGTAGAACACAACTAATTTGTTACCTCGGTTGGGTTGAACTGTAAATCATGTTTTTCATTAGTTAATGGAGATGCAGCACCGTTATCATAAATTTGAGGTTGAATTGCAAAATAAGTCTTGTAAGGATCCTGCCATCTACTAAGTGATTCCATATCAATTTCACTACTATCGTTACGATAATAGAAGAAAGCTGCTACAGTACCAGAAACATTACTTGTTTTCATACGAGCACGGTATGTACCATATAAAAAGTCGTTTCTTGGGGGGAAGTCAGTTTCAAAAACGAGATATAAATTTGGGCAGATTTTACCTTTTTGTTCCAATTGCCGCAGAAGTATATATACCATCATTGTTTTTCTTGACAGATAGAGTAATACCGCTTTCGTGTGTCAATTTAACATTACTAGGTGAAAATACACGCGCAAGGGTATCTTTATATTTTGCTTTTACTGTATAATCCATGACCAGATAATGGGGATCATATTGTAGACTTGATTTATATGATCCATAATCTGCGTACCAAATATCTGTCCATAAATTATTATTTTCGTCTTGAAATCCACAATCGCAAACTACTGCTTCACTTAAATTAATTGTCGTTTGTTTCGTTGTTGAGTCAGTGTTGTTATTTTGAGGTCTTTGGGCATGACCAATATGACTGAAAACTACCACCACAAACAAAATAGGCCAAATGTGCATTTTCTATTCAATTCATTAAATTTGTGGAGGGAAGAAAAAGGAAATATATGAGAAATTGTGTATTTTGAAATAACATACCGAGTGCTTTTTTTTTTTTTTTTTTTTTTTTTTTTTTTATCTTTATTTTTTTTTTAATTTTTTTTTTTTTTGTATAATCTTGATGGTCAAAAACAAACAAAATTCTAAAATTGTTATATGTCCTGCTGTTACCAGGAAATTACTATTATAAATCAATTCAATTCAAATTTGTGAAATCTTGGCTAAATTATATTTAGAGAATTATTTATACGATTGCTATCCTATGCCAATAATGTATATAGATAGATTTGTATCTAATGCTGTATATAATAATGTATTTGGTGACATTTGGATGTATATTATTCAGCATAGCCAAACCACTTTATGAAATAAAAATGAGTTCATATTAGCAACAAACAAACAGACTACAATAAGATATAATAATATAAGTATTAAGTATTAGAATATATGACGTTAATATTAAAATTTAATGTAGGGCATTCATTTAAACTAGAAACAATTTTGAAATCAAATGTTCATTGGTGATCATTGATCTTCAAATCTACGGTACATACAAAGAATATTTGGGAATCAATAAAACTCAGAGTATCTTTGATTTAATTTCCATGCGTTCTATTCTTGATTGAAATAAAGTTTTTGTGTTTATTTCGGAAAAAAAAACAAGAATTTTGTGTTAAATTAATATTCAAATGTACTAAAACTAGAATAACTTCTGGTTTTCAAGGCCATTTCTGTTATTATTTTTCATTTTTCACAGAAATAATATACGAAATAAAACAAGCTATTGACAATTTGTTTTGTGCATGAATTTTTGATAACGAAATAGCAAATTCCATAAAATGCCGTCAATGTGAAAGACCAAAAACACAAATCCATATTAATGCCGCTTGAAAATATGGTGCAACTATTAAATGAATAATTTTAAATAATTTAATCAACTATAACACAGCATTGATATTCTTGGATACAAAGTAATTAAATTTCATACACAAATTATGCTTAAACTGTAGTAAATTTACCGGAAATCAAACGTCCATTCACTCTTACATTAGTCTCAAAATCAAGCGAAGTATTCATCTACAATCACTGGCAACTATATTGGCATTTCGCTGAATTAAGCGTTACTCTTTTTGTGCAAAATTAAACGTTTGAGTTTCTTTAGGCTGAGGTATAATAATAAAAGGTACTCAAGCGAATATTTTGAAGAATACTTTGTTAAAATATATTTATAAAAGCAAAGTAACTGCCAAACGTTGTTTATTAACGTTGACCCAAATTTGAAAAATAGAGTTTCATATCAAAACAGAAAAAAAAATGATTAGTGTTTATTTATAAGTCTCTCTACATACATAGAATTAATTTTTATATGAACTCTTTAAATTGTTAAGTAAAGTCTACCGACATCAAAGAATTAAAATGTGTGCTTAAATTAGAACAGCACTTGTGGCAATGAATTAAAACTAATGTTTAATAATATGAAATACTAATTTAATCGCATTAAAATTTTGTAGCTACTGATTTATCAAAATATAAATTATTCGAAATAAAAATAGAAAATTAATCAAGTAAATATATATCATTTATTTTTTGAATGAAATTGAGCGGGTTTATATACTATTTAGTTTGAGAAAATGATAGGGTAATGAATATTGTTATAGATGTTATTATTTAATAACAATGTTTTGTGATATAATATCGTATTGAAATACCATGTTGGAAGATCGTGCTGCTGAAAGCGTGATTCGGTTGCTTATTAATTGATTAAGTTTTCGGTTCTTGGACTATTGCTTATTTCTCGGATTTGACATATCTAGTTGAGAGTGATACATCAGCTACCAAGTACCCAAAGACAAATGAAATAGACCAGTGGAACATACACTTCTAAACATATCCACATCTATTTTTACGGCACGGAATTGTGAAAAGAAAAAGAAATCTTGGACTCAAATTCTAAACAAGAGCAATATTCGCAAAGCATATAATTTAATGATATATACAAATGGCATTGTATAATAATTTAGTTATTATCAATTAATTGTTAATTGCCTAATAAAACAACTCCTTTATCAGAACAAGGTTCTTTACGATTTTCCGCTGTGGGAAAAAAACGCGAAAATAGCAATTTTAAAATTTACAGTTATTTAATTCTTTACGTAAAATTATTATAAAGTTATACCTTTCCAATAACATCTACAAGTAAGACAGTTTATGCAGCGATTGTCATAGTAGTTTTTTTTTCAGAAAATTTATAATTTATATCTCATTTTACTCCTTTTTCCCTGTGGTGCTCTGTTATTTTTTAAGCACAGTTGTTAAAAGCAATTTTAAATATCCTACGTTTTTAAAAAATGAATGTAAAACATATTATACTGAAATTTAAAATTTGCATAAAAGATAACAATTGCTTATTGACTTCGGTAATTTCATTGTCCTATATAGTATGTTGATTTTGGTTGATATAGCGTTATTTCTAATTTTAAGTGGTTTGCTGGGTTACAAAATCGATTTGGCAAAAATGCGCTCCTGATCCCTAAGACTTAACTAGAAAACAAAAGGATGCCAACGCTTTAATTTTGGATATATACTGCCAAGGCTGCAGTGTATACTTCGAAACTTTCAACTGATTTGGACCAATATTCCGTAATTCCAAGTATTTTTTTAGTTGGCTTTTTTTTTAAGAAGCAGAGGAGGAGAGATTCTTTCAAAAACGTGTGTTAAAATTTTTCATAAACAGCTGCTACTTAATGAAATCAAGATATGTTATTCTTATATTTACTGCATATTTAATGGCACTTCAAAATTTAATTTTGAACCATGATTTGGTTTTATAAAAAATTTCATATAGTTTCTGAAACTAGTAGGGATGTTGTCGACCCAAGCTTAACTAGTAAATTTTGCTCGTAAAATCCAATCACAATGCTATTTGAAACGCTGTCCACAAAGCAGTTAAAAAAAGTACACATTTTTACTTCCCCATTCCCACAGCAATTTAAAAAAACTAAAGTAACCTCAATTTTGTGAGTTAACACGAGACGTATCTACCATTGCAACGAGAGATCATTTAAATTTATATTTGGCAAGAACTTATGAGCTTACTGATCATATTAGGTAGAAATAGCAGGTAACCAACCTGCCGTTCAAGCCTATCGAAGGAACTATACTTCACGAAAGTTCATATAGAAGATGCGTGTAGTACATACACATACTAATGCCCTTATTAGAGTGACAGCTTATTGGATCAATATATTCATAGAGATTGTATTTTAGATTATTTTAGTAAGAGCGCGCAGTAAGATTATAGATGTATTTTAGTAATGTTTTTCTCAACAAGCCATATGTTTCGAAAGCTGTTCATTTAAGCTGTTGTGCCCTACATTTGTATCAAGTTTCATGACCTATTGAAATTACAACATTCCAAGATTAGAAAATATTTGACAGATCTAGGATGTTTTATTGTTCCGTAACTGGTTCCTGTCTATCAGGAACTAACAATGAAACATAGCTTATAACAATACTATCACTGAAGCATAATATTACATATTTACACATTTATCAATTAACTATCATTTATATTATTATTGCTAATGGACCCCTGTTTATTAGATCTTATTACGAATATCCAATAACTATATAAACCCCTAATTCAATCCTTCTTAATAAACGGTACTTTTTACTTTGAATTTATTTCATACAAGCCTTGATAAATTATTTCAAGATTATTTAGATTTAAATTCGGCGAGATATTAGTTTCTGTTGTCTGTTTTTACGGTTTCAATAAAAGAAAGTTTCGGATTATTTTCTAGTTTTTTCACCCTAATTGATTGAAAAAAATTGAACATTAAAAGTGAAATATTAATTTTTTATAATTGAGAGTTATAAGTAAATAACGATTATTTTCAATACAATAAAATAAAGAAGACTACAGGTGGTTATATCACGGAAAATGTAGGGTCTTTATTCTTAAAGTTAAAAAGGAAGCCAGGAGCCATCAGGTCCTGATTTCTAAAAGCATTTATACTATTTCAATTTTATATGGATGTAGGATTCAATATGAGGGATTGATTTCAGGTTTAACATAAATAATAGGCAAAAAAAACCGACAGTAATCAAAAGATTATAGATATTATTGGGATGTTGTAGAAATAGTTGATAACGATAAGATGTATGTGAGAATATGTCATTCTTTATTAAATATAAAAAACCAGATGGAAAACTTGTTGCATCTACAGTTCTGTGTAAGTGCCTTGGTTAAGATTATCACACAGTTTAATAGGACATGTTCTGTGTTGCTGTGTAATAATATGTTATAAGGCTCAGTTAATATCGTGGAATGCGGGATTATTGTATCTGCAGTGGTGGAATTACATACTAAAAGCTTGATAATTATAAAATAGCCCAATTTACAAGTATCACTCACAGAATTTATACCACTTGAAATGTTAAAGTGCAGCAATAATAAACAGGCGCCACTCAAAATGAACACAATAACAAACGCTTGCAAAAAATACAAAATACTTTTAAAAAGCCAATACATGTCGTGTGAATGATAGCACTCTTGATTACAGTGCAATCAATTCCACATTTGACATATATACCAAGAAGTATTTTATCCAACTTAATAAATAACAATAACAAAGATATTAAGTTTAGTCAATTACTATTCCCTTGCATCTGTTGTATTCCACCAAGTATCATACTTTATCGCCTTCTATAACCAATCAATAGATTATACAATCCATTGATTACTACTATTTAGAATATGAAAGAACAAGTCTAGAATCGGATATAAGAAACGCCTAGTTTATTATTTCTCAATCAATTAACCGAAAGACTCGGACCACTCAAATTATGACACCATACTCTTTGAACCTCAGCGGTTAATCATTCAAGTAGCTGTCAAGATATATCAAATCATACTCCAGGCACAACAAGCGCAGCATTGAAACAAGGCAATTCACAAGCTCTAAAATCACGGTTTAATTATGATTGGTTAACATCAATCCATAAATTACTCTCAAACAGATCTAATAGTTCAATACCGCTCTTATTAATTGTAGCTCAGTAACTCAACACTAAATCATTATAAAAAGCAATACTTTTATATCTAACACTATGGGAAAATACGCAAACATTGCAATTTTAAAATTTGCAATTATTTATTTTTTTACGTAAAAGTATTATAAAGTTTTATCTTCTCAATATAGTCTTAATATAAAACAATTTTGGAAGTAAATTTTATAGTAGTTTTTTCAAAAAAATTGTAGTTTATACCTCATTTTACATCTTTTTTCCCATAGTGTAAATAAACCTTATCGTGTTTTTATTGTACAGTTGAAGAACTGATTAATTTCACATTCTTTTTTATTGTACTCTTTTTTAAATATATTATCGCAAATTCGATCTTATATAACAGTATCATCAGTTTCACTACCAATAAATAAGACTTCAAGCACACATAGAATTCATACCTTAAAATCAAGGTTACCTAAATAGATAATATAATGGCTATAGCCAATAGCTCCCAAACGCCCATATTGTCAATTGTCACACTTGACACGCAACCCTTTATGGTCGATGCTTTGCATGACTTATCCCTTAAATATGATATCAATAACAATAACTCAAAATTAGAAAATTACTCCATTTAAGTCTGATGAATTGATGGTATACAAGTTCTCTATATCAACTATAAATACCCCTATACTTTTTCAATTATGTCTAATCTTCAGAAAACTTTTTGTAATAAACCTTTAATTGATTAAAATTGTATATCTACCGTTTTTATTTTTATATTTTTTATTTTATTAAACAACTTCGTTATTTACTCCCGTATCACATAAGCTTGGTTGGATATGTAAATATATACTTATTTAGATAAGTCTTAATTAAAGAAGTTTGGATATAAAAGAGATGTTTTCCATCTTATAATGAAGTTCTTTAGTTTTAGTGGGCTGTTTGCTTTTATAACGTTTCTCTTTATTTTATTTTAAATAATTTGGTACATATTTTTAGCTCGGAGATTAGTATAATTTCCTGGTGCAACAAAACTGAATGAAGGCCTAGGGTGAATGTCGAGTACTGTTTGCACTTCATTTAAAAAATACTTACCTGTCTAGAACGATGTTCTCATATTAAAATTTAATATCAATCTTCACTTATACTCTTAATAAGCTAATGAATAAATAAATTTAGATTACAGTAGTGTAATAATTTGACTTATAATTACATTCTTATCTCAACATCAAATATTACTTGATTAATCTAATTGATATAAATAACTATAATCCATGCAGATCAAATGAATATTAGTAAATCTGTTTGTTTCTTCCTTTTCTTATATGTTTATAATCAATCTAATAAATATATAAAGTATGTTACAGCATATTTAATTGCCATATTCAAACTACAATTTTAGGTACTATATTTTATATATACAGTCGAACCTCAATTTAAGGGCGCCCGTGGTTTCTTTTAAAAATTCCTTTATATCGAGGACCTCCCTTAAATCAAATTCTAAAACACAGATCAACTTCAATTTTAAGAAAGGAATATAGGCATCTTAGATAATCACACCACATCCTTAATCCATGATACAAAAACCTCCTTTATATCGAGGTTTCCATTATATCGAGGTTTCCATTATATTAAGGGATCTTATATTGAGGTTTGACTGTATATCTAAATAAAACTTCATATCACCAAACCAAAAAATAAATTGTCTATTATGTATGTAGCAGACATCTCACTCAATTAAAGCTTACCTTACATTTTTGTCCCTTTCACATATTGTACTTACAGAATGAATATAATTTTTTAATTAAAATTATAACATTACTATTATCGTCTTTGTTTTCAATGCAATTTTACCTATTAATATGGTCTAACTATTAAAATTAATTCGCGTAACATGTAATCGTTGTAGAGTGCTTGCCTCTGTTATACGTATGGAAGCAATTCTGTTTATAAAAAGTCGTGGCAAAGTGTGTTTCATTATAATAGATATACACATTAACAATTTGAGAAAATGTTAATTTTCATTTGGATTGTAGTATATTTGTATTTAGTCTAATATTTGAGAGAGGTAAAAAATGTTACTGTGTGAATTTAATGAAATTCACCGTTGCCATGCAACATATTGCATGACTAAAATGATAAAAACCACAAATAACGAGATTTTCAAAGAATTTGCTCTCCTTGAATTTAATAATAAATAATGTAATTCCTCCTTATTCCTCATAAATATACAAGAGACTTTTGTAAATCCAATTAAAGTATTTGAATTGAGCAAAATTATTTTACTACCCTGCTGCTTCAATTTACAATGATGATGAGTTGTTCCATTTGCAACTACAGTATTATATTTTCTAATTTAAACATCCTCTACATACCATTGCATTGTAAAAAAATAATAACTTTGGCGAATTTTCTTTGAACTTTCATACATCTCAGGTGTCGCGGCAGTTTAAATCCAAAATTTTCTAATGATGAAAAAATTGGATAAAAACGATCCTAAATTTTTAAAATGCAAAATTGACACCAAACATGTATAGTAATCTGGTTATCTTCATTAAGTTACGTCACCATAAAATTAAATTTTGTATCTAATAGTATATTTATTGAAAACGTGTATCACCAAAAATTTTGTAAAAAAAGCAAAAACATAAAAATTAGTTTTTAGTGATTTTAAGAATATTTTTATATTTGAATTTTAAAGTTAGTGTTACAAACAAATAACACAAAAAAATACCTATTATTTGAGGCATTATTTGTCACTCTAGCTCTATTTTTCATAGAGTTATTAGCTTTCTTCGAAAAAGTCAAATTTTGGACGAGGGTATACAAGGAGAAATTGATGATTTTTTCGAAATCAATTTTATGGTAGAATATAATAAAACTAATCAAAAGAACTGTTTTTGGCTTATAAAGTATATGCTTAAAAGGATGCTATCTCGAATTACAGTCCGCGGAAGTTGCGTTTTTGTACGCTTTTAATGGAAATAGCTTTATAAATAGTGTATGAGCTAGATTGGGATTTTTGCTAGGATTATTTTTCTTTCTTATATATCTGTTTTAAAATATTGCTGTTTGAGATTACTTCAAAATTGCAAAAGTTACCATCTAAAAAATAAATTTTGTAGTAGTTTTTTTGGTATTGTAAGGTACACTCAGCATAAAATGGAGTTTGATTATTCAAGTCCGGTAATTCGAGCCCGATATGTAGTAAATTTGTTCTTGGATTGGGTTTTCTGTTGCAATCTTTACGGCAACAATGTAAAAATTATTCTAATATACACACTCTGACCTCCTATATGCTCTCAGAGTACATGGATGTGCTCAAATCAGATGGCTAATGGGCTCATAAGGTCATCAATACGCTCATATCAGAGTATCGCAGATATTGACGGAAACGTTAATCAATGTAAAGTTAAATCAATCCACTTTTGACATACCATTAGATTGCATTCTCGATATAGATTTATGCAACTTAATCGTACTACAGAAGAACCTCAATTTATTAAGGGCGCTCGTGATTCCTTGTACAAAGTCCCATATATCGAGGGCCTCCCTTAAATCAAAGTTAAAACACAGATCAACTTCAATTTTAGAAAGGAATAAAGGCATCTTAGATAATTATACCACATCCTTAATCCATGATGGTAATGATGAAATTGATGATATCTGGAAGAAACAAACGATGTTATTCCTGTAAATGAAGAAAAATTCTAGCAAGTTTAAGCTATGTTACTTCAAACTTTGTGGTGTAATAAATCCATACAATCAAGGGGTTGTCAATTGGGATTTGGGATATATAATATGTGAATCATAAAATTGACTTTGATTCTATGATTTGGGGAAAAGAGGTTGGTGTTACTAACTGTAATTGCTATTACTACTATACGATTAATACCTATGATTGGATTATATTGGATTATATAACAATTGGTTATAAGTATCAATGATAATTGAGTAATAAAATATATTTATTTGGAATGGGGTTATAAA
>JAEPRC010000257.1:15278-53694 GCA_016758945.1 Mucor plumbeus
TGTAATAAATCTATATAATCAAGGGGTTGTCAATTGGGATATATAATATGTGAATCATAAAATTGACTTTGATTCTATGATTTGGGGAAAAGAGGTTGGTGTTACTAACTGTAATTGCTATTACTACTATACGATTAATACCTATGATTGGATTATATTGGATTATATAACAATTGGTTATAAGTATCAATGATAATTGAGTAATAAAATATATTTATTTGGAATGGGGTTATAAATATATAAAAAAGGGAAGGAAGAAACAGATAAATTCACTAATGTTCATTTAGTCTGCATAGATTATTGGTACTTATATGACTTGGGAGTTGATTATATAATAATTGGGTTTAAGTAAGAATGTAATGGATCAAATCATTACATGTGGCTACAAACAACGAAGATTTCAAAATACTTAAAGATATGGTAGATTTCTACTTACGATATAGAAAAAAACTTAATACAATGCAAATGCAATCAAATTACATTAAATGGGATTTCTCTCAAAAGATTAAAAAATATTTTCAGTATTTACATCTAGTAGTAAAAAAACCTTATACCTAAAACTGTTCTTTTTTTAATTTTGGGGCCAATAATATTATAATAGAATAAGAGACATGTGGAAAAAAAAGTTCCCTTAAATATAAATTTGAAATAAGGGGTTTTAAGCTGTAAAATTTGTCCACCAGTCTTCGGTGGATATAAAGACCTCCTTTATATCAAGGTTTCCGTTATATCGAGGGACCTTAAATCGAGGTTCGACTGTATGTAAATAATACAGCTACAGTATGTAAGCTGCCTTGCAGTTTTTATTTCATCAAGAAATATTAATTTTTCGTCGAGATAGGCGAAATAACAGTTCATATTATGCTTAAAATTTATAATTACTGAGTCCCAAAATGACACTACGGGAAAAAAGATGTAAAATGTGAAAATGAGGTATAAACTACAACTTTTTTGAAAAAAATACTATGATATTCGCTGCAAAAACTGTTTTATATGAAGATTGTATTGGAAAGATATATCTTCATAATAATTTTACGTAAAAAAACAAATAATTGTAAATTTTAAAATTGCCATTTTCCCGTTTGTTCCCATAATGTGATGACAAATTGATCCAAAAATGATTCAAAAAACAAAATTGTTCAATAACTTGTGAACTGCAAAATAAGTCAAGATAGCGTATTAAATGGTTTTTGTACAGATTAAAATTCTGCAATTGAATAAACAAAATTTGGACAGATGTTTTACATTAAATTTTGCGTAAAATGCAATTGAAATATCAAAGGTTTTTTGAAAATACAATCCACGTTTTATAATATTAAATATTTAAAATAATGCGTAGCAAAATTACCTATCAATTAAGCTATTAGCGAGCTTTTTATCTACATTTTTCATGGAGAAAACAGGGTTTTTGTCAACTTTTTTTTCAAGTCCAAAATTTGAAAGGAGGGTATACTCGTCTTTTCTGGAGGCCAAATCAAGGACATTCTTTTTTTAAGCATTTTGAAAATATCTCGACGAAAAATTAATATTTTTAAAAAAACTAAAATGGAGCTGAGAGAGCTCATTAAGCTCTATAACATGAACAGAAAAAACTGCTACTTGGTTTGATGAATATTTTGAAATCTACTACAAAAAATGTTAAAAAAAGAGAAAAAAAAAGTGCTCAAAACTTTTTTATATTTAAATATGTTATAAAGAATTTTAAAAAAAGTAATGCTTATTATCGAAAAGTACTAGTATAGCTTAATTTTTTGTAGAGATATAAGGGCTCAAAGTTTTTAATTTTTGATAGGAAAACAAGTGTAAAATCTGAAACATTAGCAAAGAAATAAGTTATATCAACTGCAAAAAATAGGATATTTCCGGATACTTATTTTTGGATTAAAGTTAAACATCTCAGACACATTGGTGCATATTTTTTTCTTGACGTAATTTGGAAAAAAAAAAAAGTTGAGCAGTAATGAAAGGCGAGACCCAGTTTTCAGGAAAAAAGCAATGAATTTTACTTGTTTTTACATATTTTTGAGTCTTTCGTAAGGTATAGAATAAATCCAAGACAGGTAGCATATTGCGTCCGATTCACATCTAATTTGTAGTCCAATCTCTGATAAAGTACCGACAACATTCGATTATACTGTATCTGGGTATATTACACTTGATAGTGCAACAGTAAATGGAATCGAGGCATTTTATCAGCATTGTAATTTCAAAAATGTATCAAGAGTTAGCAATTAAAATGAACTATAATAGATTATAATAAGGACTTGCCGAAACAACTTAAATTGGTAATTAAAAAAACCAATGAAATAAAAATAAAGGCCCTTCACAACTTTTTTTAAAAGAAAACTTATGTAAATAAGTAACATATGCTGCAGATTAAGTTGCAATTGACCATGTTTATTTAGAATACATTTCTCTATATATCGAAATTAAAAATGTTTAAATCTAATTTGATTTTTTGACAGATTGGGCGGGTGGCGTAGTATTATTTACACTTTTCATACTATTTGTGTATTTGTAGTAATTATAACCTGCTATTCCAATGATTGAAATAAAAAGCCTGAAAGGCAGTTTAGTGTAACCGCACTATTCACATAAATTCAATACATACCCCAGATAAGTTTTCAATGTCAAGATGTCCCCATATATAAACACGGATAAACCAATCACCAGAATTTCTTTACTGATTCCCGCCACACTTAATGTTACAGTGCTGGTACCTTTAATTAAATATAATTCGGACAATGTCATCATAAAAGCTACATATTCTAAATTAGTAATTAGTTGGTAATGGTTTTATTCTTAACGTCTTACCTAAAACCCCTCCTACAGCCATAACTAATAATGAGACTAATGCTTTCGAGATAAAATCAATATAATTTGATGAATCTTGATGATGTTGAAAAGGCTTCTCTATATACAAACTTAGTGATAACATTGTGATAAACATGATGGGACTCAGGTGATACATTGTGGCAAGAGGGCTTTGCTTTTCTTTGTTATTTTTTTTCATCAAAAACTGTGTCAAGTTCCATCTTAAACCTGATGCAATAGCTGCTATAAGCACAAGTACGAATCCGTATGCGTTATAATGTGATTCTCCGTCAACTGTCAAAGAAACGCCCAATACAATCAACGATATCACTGCAATAAGATTTAATTTAGGTTTTTCAAAACCAAACATGAAAGAAAAAATTAACACCCAAACTGGTGTACTTGACTTAATCATTGTATAAAAGGATAATGTAATAAGGACAAGAGAGGCATTTGCACAGGAAATTTCAATAGCTGCTGCTACACCACATGGAATCTAGAGGCAAATGTCAGAGAAAGTTTATACAAATGTACATTTGCTACCATGCTTACAACTTTTGTTATATAATCAAATGTAGAATATTTTTTGATAGTATAATTGTAGTGCTTTATCAAGATTCTTGTAATAATGGAATGTATACCAGAATGTACTGCGCTCATTAATAAAGGTAGATTCAAGTTATAATACTCTTTTCCCATCAAGGTCTTGTTGTAAATTGACAAAATAGTCGACAAAATATACCATGATAGTATATACAAAGTATTATATCTCCATTCTGTCTGTTTTTGCATGTACATATATATTATCTGGTTGCTGAGATAGAGGAAGGTGAAGAGAAAAGGGGGTAATTAAATATTGTCATTCGAGTTTTTTAATCTCCACACGTTTCAAATGTTTGCTTCTATCACCTGCTTTCATTGTATCTTGTATGTTTTTCATTGGCCATTCCCTATTTATTTCATTGTAAAATGTTGTTATATTCACAGATGTTGAGCAGTTGATAAGGTCATCGGTTAGATATTTGTATTTCTACCTTGTAGTATACATTATTTAATCGTTATTGATCTGATACGGGGATTAATTTCTTTGCAATGGAGATATGCATAGCAAAAACAACAATAAAAATCTTCTTGATAGATCTGATAAATGATTCAATTAAAAGGCAAAATGGTATACTATAGTGTATTAATTCCTGTAGATCTAACAAGCCTATAACTTTATCTTTAATGCAAGTAAATTCAGTGAGTATGTAAACATCTCGAAAATTTTAAAATTTTTAGAGATTTCAATGTTTATGCTTTTCTTTTAGGTTAATATTTATGTTGATTTAATAAATGTAATTGCTTCAAGATCTGTACAAAAGTGATCTGTTCAAGCGTAGCATTTTTCTTCATCTGGATTTGAACTTATTTAAGCTTTTCAAGTACCCATGATTGGCCGAATGCCGGCTATAAGAGTGTCTGGAGTGAGTCTCTCCTTTTTCTTGTTTTTCTTTTCTATATTGAACACAAACAATTATTTAAAATATGGGTTCTTTTTGGTGGGGCACAAATGGTCTCGATGAACTCATTGGCAAGTATTGCTTAAATCATAAAGAATTGAATTGGTTTTAATCCTACTAAATATCAAATAGAGAAAGCAACTTCGGAGTTATTGCCAGCTGGTCAAGTTGACCTAGCGCTTCATCTTGAAATAAGCGACCAAATAAGAAGCAAAAAAGTAAATGCAAAGGATGCTATGCGTTCATTAAAGCAACGCTTAAATCATAAAAACCCAAATGTTGTTATATCGACACTTGAAGTAAGCTATATTGTAAGTTATGGAATTTAAATTATGAATCTAATCGCCAAGGCTTTCTTTGAAAATTTTTGTTTAGCTGGTAGATACCTGTGTAAAAAATAGTGGTAGTAGCTTTGTGAAAGAGGTTGCAACCAGAGAATTTATGGAACAGATGACACATATATTGAAAGTACCAGTATGTCTGGTTTTTTTTTATTGTGATTCAAAACTGTATTTCTAATGGCATTTAATAGGCTGGAAGTAATCATGTGAAGTCAAAGGTATTATCTTTGATTCAAGTGTGGGGAATAGCTTCAAAAGGAAATACTGCGCTTAGCTACATCTCAGATACATATACTTTATTACGTGCAGAAGGATACACGTTTCCTCCTATCACTGAAAAGATTGATTCGAATTTACTGGAAACTGCAGTGGTAATTGTATTTAAACTAGAATTGTAATTCTCGATCTAAACAAGTATATTAATTAGGCACCCGAGTGGACAGATTCTGATATTTGTGAACGTTGCAGAACTTCTTTTACGTTAACCAACAGAAAGGTACGTTTTTAAAAAAGAGGGATAGAGCTTGTTTAAGCAAATGTATTAAATTAAACATCGTCATTTTCTCCTATTTTTTCTGTATGTATTGCCTTAAAACAGCATCATTGCCGACAATGTGGCGCTACATTTTGCCAACAATGCTCTTCAAAGAGCATTCCTTTACCTCATCTTGGTATTAATGATACTGTTCGAGTATGTGATGGCTGCTACATCAAAGTGAAACTTGCCAAAGTAGCTGATAAAGATGTCGTACCACATTTGCTTGGCACACCAGCTTCCATTTCTTCTTCTTTGACTCCGACTTATACGCCTTCTATCAAGAATAAAGCATTGACTACTACTACCACAACAACTACATCAAATGCAAATAATAATAATGGAACAGTAAACGATGAACAATTTGAAGATGACATTAAAAAGGCCATCGAAATGTCGTTAAAGGAATCTCAGCAGCAACAAAAATTGGCTAGTTTTTATGGTAGTGAAAGAAAGGAAGAAACTGCTATAACTTCTCCAGTCAAGAAGAGCGTAGAAGAAGAGGAAGAAGATGCTAATATTGCCGCAGCTATAGCAGCTTCATTACAAGACATGAAGATCTCAGCTACCAAAAATGTGCAATATCCTAAATATAATAGCAATGAATTATCATCTATTGATATGGAAAACATTCAACTATTCTCTACGTTAATGCAACGTGTTCAATCTGCAGCAAACGATGTGTCTGGTGATACACAAATCAATAAGCTCTATACTCAAATTGGCACGCTCCAGCCCAAACTTGTTAAAACTCTAGATGAAACTAGTCGAAAGCATGGTAATTATATTGTTCTGTTATATTTAGACATTATTTAACTCTTTGTATAGAATTATTTGTAAATTTGCATACAAAATTGAATCAAGCTGTAAGAGCATATGATAAATTGATTGAAGATAGGTTAGCTAGCACTGCTCAACGTACTAGAACGTCTTCATACCCAACTCATTATAGCCATCCAACTCCTCAAGTTCAACATCAATACCCTTCCTACACCCATTCTAATCAATCTATGAATGGATATCATTCATACCCTCAAACACCTATTTCTCTTCCTCTCTCTCAACAACAACCACAACCTCAACCACAGCAAGTATCACAGCCGCCTGCTGTACAGCAAGTATCACAGCCGCCTGCTGTACAGCAAGTGCAATCTTATCCTCAACAAACATATCCCCAAACTCAAACACAACCTCAAGCCATAGCAACACCTGCCATTCAACCTATGCAACAACCACAACAACAGTCATATATTGCACCTACATCAAATGTAGGTCAATTATATCCATCTCAACAATATCCAGTGCCTGTGAATCACCAACAGCAACCATCTGGACATTTTACGAATCAAACACAATCTCCAATTACTCCTGTTGGCGCTCAACAACAAACATCTACACATCAAAATCTCCAACCGGCTCAAGTTACACAAATTCAGCAATATGCAGGAACTATACCTGATACTTCATTATATTACTATAATAACACAGGGTCACAACAACAACATCAACAACAGCCTCAGCAACAGCAACAACAATATTACAATAAGCAGCCTGTTGAAGAAGCTCCTTTGATTGAACTTTAAACATACATATTTTACTATTTTAAATTTATATATATATTTATATATATATATATATATATATATAACATTAAATCAAATGATTTTACTCTGATTTTCTTCTTTTTCCTTTTGCTTCTGTTCTTCTTCTCTTTTTGATTGATAAAATGACAGAATAAATTATCCAAAATGTGCAAAAAAGAACAACCCCAAATGTTCCATATGTAACAATAGGTGCATCTTGCACTTTTCCAATAGGTACGGCCAACTCAAGTGTTGCTGGATTACTAGATAATTTGATAAAAGATGCACTGCCTGTCTGAATTGATGGTAATAGACTATATTGTTTTGAAAGCGGTGGCCATAGAGCTTTATCATTTCCACATGTCCAACCTGCGTAAGGTGATTCTATTGTAATTGGTTGATTATCAGTATTGACGGAAGGTTGTTGGTATCGAAGATGAAGTGGTAATTCTAGTTTCCATTTGGGTTGGGTTGGATTTTGTCGTAAAAATACAATACATCCTCGCGTTTCTTTGATTTTTTCCAAAGGCAATTCAAGGTCATGCTCACCAAATATAGTTGCTTTTCCAAGAGATTCTTCTAAATCATTTAATTGATATGGATCAACAAATACACTTGGAGGTAATACATAGATAATATCCAGTTGACATGATTCAGTGTTGTTGATAGTGTTTTTCAGATCAATAAACGTTGAAATTTTAGGGTGAAGACTACTTGCCTGTACTAATTCTGAGTGAACGTGAGCCATTTCTGTTTAAAAATGCAAAATTACGCTTTTCAAACATCTAAACTCAATATCTACTTGGTTTGGATGGTCACATTGATCTAATTGATTGGTTAACATGAAGGGGAGGGGGGCTTCATTTTGTAATAGAAAACTCGGAGCCTGCCCATGCCAAGTGGGTATTGACCCCCTCCCAGGAAAGATTTAATAGTTTCTTTTCTCTTTCAATTTTAAAGAAATAAAAATATCTATAAAATATGGCTCAATTACTCGGTTCACTTGCTAAATGGGCAATTCCTGTTGGTCTTGCTGTCGGTGGTGCTCAATCTGCCATGTATGATGGTAATTGTGTATTTTATTAGAAATTTTTCCGAGAAAAAAAAACTAACAATTTATAATAGTCCAGGGTGGTTACAGAGCTGTCATTTTTGATCGTATTCAAGGTGTTAAGCCTGCCTCTATTGGTGAAGGTACTCACTTTTTAGTTCCTTGGCTTCAACGTGCTGTCTTGTTTGATGTTCGTACAAAGCCTCGTAATATTTCTACTACTACTGGTTCTAAGGATATGCAAATGGTTTCTTTAACTTTGCGTGTTTTGCATCGTCCTGAAATTAAGAACTTGCCTTCTATCTATCAAAATTTGGGTTTGGATTATGATGAAAGAGTTTTGCCCTCTATTGGTAACGAAGTTTTGAAGGCTGTTGTCGCTCAATTCGATGCTTCAGAACTTATTACTCAACGTGAGGTTGTTTCTGCCAAGATTCGCGAAGAGTTATATAAGCGTGCTAGAGACTTTAACTTGGCTTTGGAAGATGTTTCTATTGTAAGTTTTATTTCTTGTTTTTCATTTTTTAAATGGTAAAATTGTTTATTCATTTTGCTTGTATTTTAGACACATATGACTTTTGGTAAAGAATTCACTAACGCTGTTGAACAAAAACAAATCGCACAACAAGAAGCCGAACGTGCTAAATTTGTTGTTGAACGTGCCGAACAAGAGAAACAAGCTGCTATTATTCGTGCTGAAGGTGATTCAGAGGCTGCTGAGATGATCTCTACAGCACTGGCTAAGGCTGGTGAAGGGTAATATCTATAAAGTATAATCTCTTATATAGTCATTAACTAACATTTACTTTTTTTTTTTGTTTTTTTTTAGTTTCATTGCTTTCCGTAGAATTGAAGCCAGTAAAGATATTGCACAAACTCTTTCTCAAGCTCGTAACGTTACCTATTTACCTAGCAGTGCTCAAGGTGGTAGCAATATGTTGCTTGGCCTTAATGCCAATTAGATTAGCTATACTTGTTGAATCGAACTAAACCTGTAATTACATATAAAAAACTCCCACCTTTCCAAATGTCACCCTCCTCTTTTATCCTTCAAAATATAATAGCTGAATAAACTATAAAAAACTAACTATAATTTATAATTTAACGAATTTTATGGGTTTAAAACACAAATAAAAGGATTTGGTAAAAAGGAAGATATACAAATAGTATATTCAGTACATCACAATAAATTCCTCACATTATACTTTGATGTTTGAGATAATTGCATGCTACTTCTACACAAGGACTCTCAATTGATAAAAATATCATTTAATAAGGCTTTTGGCATCTTTAAAGGATTTTAGTACTCTCAAAAAGACAATTGAGTAGGCTTAATAAAAGGAGAGCTTTGATTAGTACATGAGATAATAGAGGATATTTTAGTAAAAATACTTGAAGAATATACTGTGTTGTAGCTCTAAGAAAAGAACATGCAAAAGGTACCAAGCTCTCCCTGTTCCCACACAAAGTAAATTAAAACATTTATATAAAAAATAGTAATTTTACATAAACTGGACATGCGAAAAGTGATTTAAATATATATATACATATATAAAGTAGAGAATTTTATTTATGGTAAATTCATTATATTGCAGCATTTATTTATTTCTTTTCGTCGGCCTTCTTCTCTTCCTTGCATTTGCAAATTTCATCTTCTTTCAAACCAGCAAGAGCTTGATCAATGTGCTTACCACAGCCTGTACACATAGAAATATTTAATTAGTAAATTTGGATATACAAGAGAAAATAATCACTCACCAGCCCAAGTAAATTTGTTGCATTCAGGACAAGTTACACGCATACACATTTTGAATTAATAAGGGGGTTTTTGATTTTGGAAACAAAAATGGGATGAAGAGAAACGGACGCACCCCCTCCTCTCATCCTTTTTTGACTTCTCAACTCGAAGGTTGGAGTTTCAAATGCTGACGCGTTCTTACGATAAAACCTGTACAATAACTGTGTTACATTGAACCATGGAAGTTTACCATTTATGCAAACCAACGACTATAATTGTACATTCACTCTAGAAAGCATGTTGGAAAAAAAAATATATTGATTCTCTGATTTTTTAGCAGTTCCAAGTTTTGTTAGAATTTATGATGCTAGGGACAACATTTCATTTTGGTACCTAGACCTTCATACATGTTGTCAGTGCTCTTGGGAATTGGTATATAGTCTGGGGTTAGTGTAAAAACATTTAAGTTAACAATATTCTTTTTACAATATTGAAACAGCTTTCGCTGCCTTCTAACGCAATATTACAAGTCTACATCTGCTACAGTCATTTCCGAAGACTTGAAATTATGTATTTGGGATGTCAAAACTGTCTTGCTCAATGTTTCGCTATCTCGGCCTCTAAAGTTCCGTATCGTCTGCTGTATTACAATAGTTCAATATAATATTTGTACAGGTAACCATAATAGTATGTATGGATGTTGATAGCTTTTCTTATTGTCGTTAACGTGATACAAAATAGCTACAGTATTAGAACATGCCTAAGACACTAAAAAATAAATATAATAAATGTAATGAGTCAAGCAATTTATGTTTCATATTATATAAATACTACAAGAAAATCATTCCAAGATCCCATGTAAATTTATCGGTCTTTTTACTCTCCCTTAACATTCATTTATTCACCAATAAATATTTCATTTACAAATAAGAACACCAATCTCCATCAACCCAATAATCATCAATTTATAATAACAATAGTAATAGATACAAGGATATTATCTACCTTTATTATTAGTTCAAAATTACGGATCATTACAATAAATTAGTTGCTTTAAATTATTTGTCCTTAAATTTATTTTATATCGCACAAAAGACTTAAATATGCATAAAATTTATTGCTTTTTCATTGAAAATTGAGTTCGGCTTCTCATCCTCGCTAAACCTTTTTTTTTCACTACAAAACACTATGAGAAAATCATGAATCAATGCACTTATTATGTTCAACTTTAAGACAAGTATCCGGAGATATTCTATTTTTTGCAGTTATTATAACTTTTTTTAATGCTAATGTTTTAGATTTTTACACGTATTTCACTACTAAAAAACAGAAATTACATTAAACAATGAAATAATTTAATAAAAAATTTATTTCCCTATAAAAAAATAAATAAAAGACAGAAACTGCCCTGCTTGGCTCTTGGTGCTACGCCTTAATGGTAGATTATAGTCATTCCTAATTACATCTTATTTATCTTATACCTCCAATTATTCTTCCCTTCATGTCCACTAGATTGGCCTCTCAATCCATTCATCAATTTACTGTACACTTTGCTTTATAGACGTTATGTAGGAGTTTTATAAATATCAAGCCAATCGTTAAATAATAAACAATGATGCCCACTACGGTATTCCCTATAAAAAAAATAAAAAACGGAAACTTTGAGTCTTCATACCTCTACAAAAAACTAAGTTATAGAATTACTTTTTAATAACAAAACTTATTTGTTTTGAAGCTCTTTAGAACATATTTAGATACATACAATTATAAGCGCTTTTTTCCCCCTTTTTTTTTTGTATTCTTTGTAGCAAATTACAAAATAATCATTAAATTGAGCTGCAGTTGTTTTTTATTCCTGTTATAGACCTCGGTGAGTCCTATCAGTTCCAATTAAGCTTTTCTCAAAACATTACTTTTTCGTAAAGATATCCTCAAAAATACGTAAAACAAGAACATCCTTAGTTTTGCTCTAAAAAAAGACCAGTATACTCTCGTCCCAAATTTTGAATTTTTTTAAAAAAAAAAAAAGTTGACAAAAGCCTTGTTTTCCCTATGAAAATTGTAGCTAAAAAGTTTACTAATAGCTCAATCCATAGGTAATTTTGCTGCACCTTATATCAATAATTCAAATTTAAAACATGTTTTTAAAAGTGGCACGTATCTTCAAAAAATTCTAAACTTTTAATCACATTTTACGCAAAATTTAACGTAAAACATTTGCCCAAGTTTTATTCAGTCTGCAGTGGAATTACATACTAAAAGCTTGATAATCATAAAATAACTTAATTTACAAGTATCACTCACAGAGTTCATGCCACTTGAAATATTAAAGTGCAGCAATAATAAAGAGATACTCAAAGTGGAACACAATAACAAACGCATGCGAAAATACAAAATACTTTTGAACCAATACATGTCGTGTGAACGATAGCGCCCTTGATCACAGTGCAATCGATTACACAAATGACATATATACCAAGAAGTATTTTACTTAATTCAATAAATAATAATATCAAAGATATTAGGTTTAATCAACTATTCCCCTGTGTCATAGTTACACTACCAATGAATAAGATTTCAAGCACACATTAGAATTCACACCTTAAAATCAAGGCCACCTAAATAGATATAGCCAATAGCTCCCAAAAGGCCCACATTGTCGCACTTGACATATAACTCTTTATGGTCGATGCTTCGCATGATTTATTCTTTCAATATAATATTAGTAACAACAACTCAAAATTAGAAGATTACTCCATTCAAGTCTGATGGTATACAAGTTCTCTAAATCACTATAAATAATCTCATACTTTTTCATTTATATTTAATCTTCAGAAATCTTTTGTAATAAAACTTTAGCTGATTATAATTGTATTTCTACCGCTTTTATTTTTATATTTTTTTTATTTTAGTAAACAACTTCGTTATTTACTGCAATGACGATGGCGAATTTTATTAAATTTACACGATAATTTTTTTGCCGTGTTGATGTGGCATAAATGCAAATCTTCTATGCATCATCATTTTTTCTCTTAAATAAAATTTTCTTATAAAAAAATAGCAACAGCTAATTACAATTACAATGCTGGTAATGTCTTAACGTCTAATTTGTTGGCTCTTTTTGTCTAGTGAATTCTCACACATTGTAAATTTCAGCTGTATTTAATGTTAAAAATTATTTTAAACTATAAACTTACCAGACTTAATCAAAATTTTGAATCCTCTTTTAACATAATATTTTATTCTTATTTTATTCTTATTTCAAATGGTTTTATATATATTTACTTCATTTCTCTTAAATTCTTAAAAGAAAAATATGGGCAGATTGAGAAACATTTAACCATACAGTATATTTGCTAAGAAATTTCACACTAATAATATAAGCATGCATGTGCTATTTATTTTCGCAATAAGCCGAAACATTTGGCAGCTGTAGAAATATACTGTTTACTGTACATGATCATATGAACATCTTTTCTGTATTCAATTTTTGATTGAGTTTGCAGAAATACTCACCGAGAAATTATAGTAGTGTATAGCGGAATATTTGAACATCAAGTTTAAGTAAAGTAAAAATAAGTACTCTTTTTAGAGAACATTGATGTGCTTGTGGTCACATCAATTCCGAAGCTTCAAAATTTGGAAACTTTAAATATGCATATCTTTTGAAACATTTGACGTACATAATGATGTTTCATACCAAAAAAATTTGTGATTAACCAAATAAAAGGAGTTTATATTTAAAAGTACTATTTTCTAGGTTTTTGTTAATTGGCTTTTCAGTCAATATCTAAGATGCTCTCATATGAGCTCATCGATACCTCATGAGCCTATTAACGGTCTCATTTGAGCACATCCATGTGATCTGATAGCATCTAGGAGGCCATAGTGTTTGGTAAGCTGCTATTATATTCTTAGCTACTAAGATTAGTAAGCTTGCCAGTTCTCACCAAATATGAACCCAAATGAGCTTCCGCTGCAATTAGTAGATATGCCTAACGTTAGTCCACAGAATTTCAAAACACTTAGCCTCCCCAAATTGCTGTGGAAATAGGGAAATGAAAACAAATGCTTTTTCTAACTATTTTGTATGTAGCGTTTCAGATATTCTTTGAAAATGTTCATAAAACCAAATAATGGTTCGGAATCAAATTTGGAAATTACACTTAATGTGCAGTGAGTATATGAATAGCATATCTTAATTTCATTAGCTAACTGCTGCTTTTGAAGGATTTCAGCACTGGCTTTTTTAAAAAAATAAAGCAATGGAAAAGATGCTCGAAATCAATGAATATTGATCCAAATGAGCCGAGAGTTTTAAAGTACATACTACAAAGGTAGCAATATCCCGAAAAATTAAAGTCTTAACATGCCATTGATGTGCTAGTTAAATGACAGAAATGTGTCATATCCCTTTTTTCCAAAAAAAAGGGGGGGGGGATTGCGATTTAAAAAGTTTTACAAATAGCTCATTAATATTTTATCAAAAATGAGATTTATAAGCAAACAACAATTATTTCCAATACAAATAAAATAAAGAAGGCTACAAGTGATTATATAACGGATAGCGTTGGGCCTTTATTATTAAGCTAAGAAGGAAGCCAAGAGCCATCAGGTCCTGGTTTCTAAAAGTATTTATATTATTTCCACCACGGGAAAAAAGGTGTGAAATGAGATATAAACTACAACTTTTCTGAAAAAAACTGTTTTACGTGAAGATGCGATGTTATTGGAAAAGTATAACTTTATAACAATCTTATGTAAAGAAATAAATAACTGCAAACTTTAATCAATTCCATTTGGATGTCAAATTCAATATGGGATTGAGTTGAGATTAAACATAAAAAATAGGCAAAAAACCGAACAAAAGCCAAGAAAACTGGCGGTGCAAATGAAAATTAAAAATTTTAGACATATTATAGTAGTTAGATATAGAGATACATACTTCTAAATGCCATTTGTTTGATCGACAAAAGCGACCAGCCATAATAGCTATTTTTGGATATAAAATGTGATTCCTTTCAAAAATACAGTTAGAATCTAGTAAAATAAAATGCAAATAAAGTGTCAGAATTGCAATACGAAATACACTTAACGTTATTTTTTAGACTATTAAATACGTCAAAATATTCACCACTTTTTATATTATTGAATATTATAGTTGCAAGAAATTTTGCAACTCTTTTAAATTTAATAAAGATTGTTGGATAAATTGTACCCCTAATTTGGTATACGATGGGTTCAAAAATATCTAAAATTGGTAGAATTATTAATGATTAATACTGAAAGACGAATGTTTCTGCATATTTTTGTAATATATGGTTTTTATTTATCGAAAGGTAAACGTAAACAAAAAAAATATATATATATATATATTCAAATGAAAAAAAAAAATACCGTCTTATTATGAGCTTATAGAGAAGGTTTATATACTAATTTGATGAGTGCATTAAGTGTGAATGATAATATAATTAGAATGACCATATAGATACTGTGTGAATATTCAATAGTGTTATCCTTCTATGTTTCAGTAGTAGGACGATAATAGACACATGTTAATGTAGCATTTTATTATTTACAAGTTAAACATCATGGCTTGACAGATGTTCTAAGCTGGCAATTCAGTAGTTCTCACGTCTGTTGGATCACATTTGATGAAAGCAATTTTGGGCAACAAGCTTAAATAATGGGGGAATTCAAAGCTACTTACTAATGGCACTTTTCGTTGAATATTGTATGATGTTTGTTTAAATAGACTAAATAATGGGATTTGATATTTCACTTCTCAAGTCATTTTAAAAGGTTTTATTCAATGTATTATAGAGGCGTTATGTTTTGACAGGGAAAATGTGGGGTAAAATGAATTAGCCGGGAATTTGAAAGGAAGCTTTCATGCTGACTTCGCTTTATACACACTTTTCTCACGCGTGCATCTACTTTTTTCATTTCATACATCATGACTGTACGAGAGCTATTAGAAAACATTCAATACGATCAGGATATTGCCAACGATATCTGGTATATTGTAGCTGTAGGTAACTTTTTATGATAATAAGAAAGAAATTTTTGACCGATCATAAACGAATAGGCAGTTGTTATGAGTTCAGTAAACAAGCCTGAGGATGTAAAACATGTTTACAATATCACTGCAGAAAGAGTAGAGCAAAACCAAAACTTGACAAAGGAAGAAAAGAATAAATTAATTGCTAGAATCGTCCTCAAGCTGAGAGAAGCTATACTGAAAAGTTATATCATTATCGGATTTCCAAAGGTAATTTGTTAACTAAGTATTAAGTGGTTGTTTGATTTGTTAATTAATTATTATAAAAGACTATCAATACATTGCAACAATTAGCCAATGCTACACCTGCTAATATCAAAGCATTACTACCAGATAAACCGCTCCGGTAAGCAAGAATATTTAGAATTAATATGTAAATTTATTATACATTTTAGATATTAATATAGCTTGTTTTGATTTTAAAGTAAAGAAGAGTCCTGGTCAGACGTACAAAGTATAAGACAAAGAGGAAAAGTGTTGTTTGGCGCTATTTATGAACGTCATACTGAAAAAGTAATTAAAAACATGTACAGTACACATCCGGATTTGGCACAGACAGCACTTTATCAATTATATGGCCCCACTCTTAGTGAGACATCCGTATTAAATGCAAAAGAGACTAGTCTTGTTACAGTAGCAGGATTGATGATCACCAATGTGCCGCTTCAATTAGTAGGACATAGTCATGGCGCTATTCATAATGGAGCTACTCAAGAAGATATTAAGCGTGTTCAATCCATTGTATCTGTACTGGGCGATCATTATAGATTCCCTGTAGCTAAGTTATGAATCGAGGATGGCGAATTTTATTTAAATGAAAACAACACATAGAAAAACATAAACTTAAGCAATGTTTCATGATAATAAATAAGCATTTTATTAATACAATCACATTCGCATGTAGTTTTAGTTTTGTGGAAGCAAACTGATTCATGCAATGGTATTATTTCTATGACAATCTACATAAATTAATGCATTCTGTGATATATATAAATATATATAAACATGCCTTTTTGCAATTTGCAATATCAAAATATCAGCAAATCTGAAACAGTACAGTAACTGAACCGAAGTTTTGAAATCTCTTATCTGATACAATTCTCAATTAAACATTTGAGAAAATAAAAAAACCCGTTTTTAAAGCTGAAAAACATCTTACGATAAAAGAAGGCAAGTGAAGTACTAAGCATCAAAGCAACCTAAAATGTTAAAAAAACTTGATACTGGAAAAGTAAACAAACTGCATAAATGATGCTTTATGGGGCAACTTGTAACTAGTTTTTCCGTTTTTCAGACCATGTACAGCAGTTTATAAATGGAGCATTTTCGTTTATCTGCGCAATAATTTTTTTTTTAAAAAAGAAATATCTGTTCATGTCTCCAAATAACATACGGTAAATCTCATTGTATAGATTTTATAGTATCTAAGATTTCTATTTTTCTATTGATAATCACTACAATAGATCGTATTGTTGAGAATTGCGGCTATTTGATATGTGTTGATAGATTTGTTGAGATGATTACAAGGTAAAATTCTTTGTTAAGCATCATGCTAGTGTATTTACCAACGAAAATACAATCTCAACTTAAAATTCAAGGAAAATAATGGAGAATATCTATTTTTATTGACATTTGACAGAAAATAAAAATAAATCAACATTATTATGATACCATTGAAGGATTTATAAAAAAAAAAAAAAAAAAAAAAAAAAAAAATCTCTGCTATTAATATACATCTCAAATCAGGTTATTTAACTTATCTTAATAACGACTATTTGCATTCCCTTTTTCTTTTTCAATTTTCTGTGATTCAAACGTAAAATTGAATAGAACAAGTTTCAGGTTTTGCATTTGAAAGCTAAATAAAGACATATATAATATAGATTCAAATAAGCGCATTTTTTCTTTTTTTCCTCCTAAAAAATACATATAATTGGCACATACATACATTGAAAAAGTAATATTATGGCTCTTTTTACACAGAAATGGGATGAATATGCATTTGAAACAAGTGTATTTAAGTATACAGCTAAAGAGTTCATTACCTTGAGAAAGGTCTCATTAATTATATCATCACTCTCATTAACTTCTTCGACCCTTATTATTATTATTTACATTTATATGTTTATGTATCACCGAAAAAAAGCTAATCGTGTATCATTACGATGCGTATTTATGTGCAGTGTGGCTGATCTACTTAATGCTATTTTAAACATCTGTATCGCCAGCCAGAGAGGTGATTCTCAATTCTGCAGAGCATCCAATGTGATTATTGAATTTACCAACATTTGGAGTGCAACATTACTGACATTAGTGGGCCTGAATCTAGTGCTTATTTTTGTTATTAATGTTAAGCGAAGAGATTTACTGGAGAAATTCTATTACCCTTGTGCTTTTGTCTATACATTTGTTGGTGTTGCTGTGCCGATTAATCAACAGGTACATACTAATTCCATACCCTTTGAGCGGTACAGTTGCTGGTATCTAAAATACGTCGAAGACCGTACAAATAATATTATGACTTGGGTAAGATCATGAATTATTATACTAATATTTTAACTAATGAGTTTATAGGTGTGGTTTTATGCATTCATTTTCTTTGTCAATATCATTGCAATTTGTTGTTCTATACTTGCAATGACTAAATTAATTTACGAGCAACGACTAGTTGCAACGAAAATGCACATAATTAATGCAGATTCAGAATTTACTAGCAAGTACACAGACAACCAATTAGACAAATCAGTAAAACAGCAACATAGCAATGTATTTTCCAAGGTTGTTTTACGATGTATAATATACCCTTTAGGTAATATAACAATATATATATATATATATTTGTATATAGCACTGACCGCTATTTATGTAGTTCCATTTCTGGTTAATATCTTTGGTTTTAGTTTACAAATGTTTATTACAGCAACCAAGAGCACACCTTCTTACACACTTGCTATGCTTGACATTATATTTTCTTGTTTAGAAGGTGTTTTCGTGGCCGGTGTTTTCTTTACTGATCCAGCTATTACCTCTTTTATGAGCTTAACTTATACTGGTTGGCATGAAAAATATGTTGAGCAATATGTTCTAGTGCCAAAAAATAATATGAATAATAGCATCGTTGACAGGAAATTAATACCTGCAAGTTCTCTTACTTTAACACCATCAAATTCATGTCAAACAGTGCAACCACCATCTACAGCCATGGTGTTTCATCAACAACCTAAGAACAATTTTTTAGATATTTATAATATAAATAGGTTATCAAGTGTTCAATCTATAACAGAGCAAGATACTGATGAAAACTTTAAATGTGATAAAATGAAGACAGTTGTAATGCGTCGACTTCATTTCGAATCAGCACATCATAATAAAAAACAGCAGCATCAAAGAATGCGAAAATTTACTGTTATCGATTTCGATATTATTGCTATACCACCTATAGCTGCAATCAGACATAATGTTCAACAGCCACATCCAATTAATACAGCAACATCTAATACAGTAAAAGACATTTATGTACCATATCGATACCCATTTTTTGCTACCTATTTCTATAATATATTAACATGTTTCAGTTATAATAATACTACACACAATAGAGTTAATTACAATACAACAGTTAAACAAGATTATATTGATGACTTTACTAATGATATACTCTCCCCAGCCAACTCTAATAGTCAAAGTAGTACAGTCATTGCGATTACCGAGGATAATCATCTACAATCAAAAGGACAAGAGCAAGAAAAAATCGATTATTATAACATAATATACTATGATAGTAGTAGTAGTAGTCGTAGTCGTAGTAGTAATAATAATACTCATAAATCAATGTTTGATACACACCATATATAAATAATTTGTAAATACATTCCAAATAGAATAATACACATGTATAATCTTTTATCCGATATTTTATTAGTTAAAGTGGGCTTTGTATATTATTTGAACAATCTGGTTTTTCTTTTTTTTTTTTTCCAAACCATAACCCCCCCCCCTCCCCACCATAAAAAATGGAAGAAACTGATATTATACAAGATACAACTATTATAGAAAAAAATAAATCAGATAATCATCCTCTTGAATCAAGCATTCCAGCTTTTGAAGTAGCACAAAATCAGTTGGACGATAGAACTTTGTTGAATGACCAAGGAAGACCAAATATCAGTCGTAATCCTTCTACAGTTCAAACTGCAGCACAAGAACTTCTAGATTCAGATACAAGCCATGCAAAGGTAAAATATAATACTGATCTATTGATGTCAATAAAAAAAAAAAAATAGAATTTGTTGCTAAACAGCCGGTTGTCGTGGTTACCAATCTATTTAGGGGTTCTATAATGCTAAAGATTCTAGAAATGTTGTCGACTTGATTGTCGATGGTCAACTTCCAGAGTGGCTTATTGGAGAATATTACACTATTGGTCCTGGTACATATGATGTGAGATATTCAAGAAAGATTGAAATAGACGGTATGCTTCAAAGTGCAACTGCTACGTTTACATTAGGACATTGGTTTGATGCGTAAGTTTTTTAATACTTTATTTTAAATAAAACACACACACTTATTTCTTTATAATAGACTTCCTCTTGTAAATCGGTTTGATTTAAATGGTGAAAGAAATACAATTACGTATCGCAATCATTTAGTAAATAAGAAATTGGGAGAAAAAATTCGTGATCACCATGGTTATGCACCCAACTATCCCGCTGGTTTATTTAAAACAAATGCTAATCAAACAATGCTGATTAAATTCTTGAATAATGGTAAATCACTAAAACCAGATCGCATTCCTTGCGGACAACGTATTACAACTCATTTACCTGGTATTGACGGAAGATTATTTTGTCAAGATTTTGCTAATCATGTAAGCATTTAATATATAAATTTGATTATCACTAATAAACTTATCAACATCATCTGTAGATTCAAGAATTAGATCCTTTTGATTTGACGCCTACTCGTGTTGAAACATGGAATGATTTAAACCCTGAATTTAAAGGATATAGTTCTTGTCCTAATGGTCAATTTGATGCAGAAACAGGAGAATATATCAATTTCACCATGGAAATAGGATATCGATCCACTAAATATCACTTCTTTTCTATTTCTGAACAACACCCTAAAGGTGAATCTATTGCTACTATTTGGAATGCGCCAACAGGCTGGGTGAATAACTTTGCATTAACACCTAATTACATTGTTATGGTAATTCATCCTATGCTTGCTAATTCAGGTGCTGTCAGATTTGCGTGGTCTGAAAGCGTCTTGGATTCATTCAATTTCTATCCTTCAGAACCTACATTATTTTATGTTGTATCTCGTAAAGATAAAGATGTCATTGCTTGCTATAGATCTGTTGCATGCTTCTCTTTTAATCAAGTTAATGCATTTGAAGATGTTCATGGTAATGTGGTTATTGATATGGTTTGTTATGAGAACGATGTCATTACACAACAATTATCTACCGAGAATTTACGCCATCCTGAAACTATGGGTAAATTAGCATTTTCTCAAGTGAGACGATACACATTGAATCAACCGCAACAGGATGCTCATAAAATTTATATTGATAACAATTCATTTATCCCATCTACTATCAGTATTACATCTCGAATTGGCTCTATTTGGAATTACGTCAGTGGTGGGTCAAATCAACCAGAAAATGCAGTAGGATCAAGTGGATGGCATGCTTGGATGCCTGTAGTTGGATTTGATATTCTAGTTGAAAGTACATTAGAATTGCCTCAAATTAATCCCAATTACAAGATGAAGGATTACACGTTTATTTATGGTCTTGGATTTAGTGCTGATAGTTCTGTTCAAGAAGGTAGAATTTGGGACAGTATTACCAAAATTGTAAGTTATATGTGCTTTTATGTTTTTCATGTCATTAACATTTACGTAAATATAAATATAATATATATATATATATATATATATATATTTAGGATGTAAATTCTAATTCTGTTGTGGGATTATGGCATGAAGAAAATTGCTTTCCCAGTGAAGCACAATTTATACCTAAACCAACTAAATCAGGAGAAGATAAAATAACCGAAGAAGATGCAGGTGTATTAGTTAGTATAGTTATGGATTCTGCAAGAGCCACATCTTTTGTCTTGGTTTTAAATGCACAGGATCTTAGCGTACTTGCTAGAGTTGAATTGAACAAATTGATTCCTCTTAGTTTTGCTCGTGGTAGCTATAGATTAAGAAGTAATTAAGGAGTCTTTTTTTTTTTTTTTTTTTTTTTTTTTTTTGTTTCCCCCTTGATTTTATACTCTTTCTCCTATGTTCTTCTTTATTAAAGGAGCTTTCACACATCTTATTTATAATGAAATTTTGTCAGATTCATGGAATTAATAAATGTACAAGCTTTGATATTTTCATTATTTGTCACCCTTTATTAAAAAAAAACTGTTTGATATCTATAAAAACAACAACAGCAATAGCAAACAACACTATTATATGATCATCATCATCATCAAGGGATTTTACTCTTTTTTCTTTTTTTCATTATAAAATGTTTCCAGCTTATACTTCAGAATCAACTACCTCAAATACACTAATTACTTCGACCACTCCAATTACTCCATCTACTCCAACTACTCCAACATCTTCACCAAATCCATTAATTACTTCAACTACTCCAACTATTCCAACATCTACATCAATTCGACATGGGCATTCTCGAAAACTAAGTCATGTTCAATTCGGAAAAAGACCGTATATTCATGATGAATACACAACTTCATCTTCATTGATGATACCCTTTGATGAATTACATCCAAAAACAACTCATAAAAATCACTATTCATTTTCAAGTATTATCACTACAACTAAAAACCCACCAGTTTCTTCCCTAATTGAAAAGAATAATAGTAACGTGCGACAAAAGAAAAATGGACATTGGTTGTTATCTTTCAAGTATTGGGGCCCTTTTTCAAAAGGAGAGAATTGGCCATTATTTACCTATCTGATGGTTGCATTCACGATTATCATATTTTCAGGTGAAATCTTATTAAGCAATCAAAGCTCAGGAGAGTTTTTCGAATTAGAACCATTTAATTATATGCTAGGTCCATCCATGGAAATTATGATTCAAGTAGGTGCTCGATTTGCACCATGTATGCGACATGTAGATTCAATGCCGCCTGAAGAAAGATATGTGTGCTTGCATACCATTGCCGAGAAGAATAAAACTCCAACAGCTGCTGCCGCTGCCGCTGCTGTAGCTGCAATGGGAAAGAATAAAAATGTAACTACTGGAGGTGGCCAAAATTTACTGTTGCTCGATCCTGTGGTCAATTTGGCAGACCCTCGTTTGCTTAATTCAAGTTGTTCTCTTTCTTCTATTTGTGGCATGACAACATTTCATCAAAATCAAGTACCAGATCAAACATATCGTTTATTGACACCTTTATTTATCCATACCGGTTTGGTGCATTTGATTATAAATTTAGCTGTATTGATCAAATTGGGTGCTAAAGTAGAACGAATTATAAATTCATTGAGATTTTCTGGTAAGTTTTACATCTAAATACAATCCTATATACTAGCCTAAACATCTTATTCTTAGTACTTTACATTGGATCTGGTGTATTTGGACATGCATTAGGTGCTAATTTTGCTCCACCTACTACTCGTAAGTTAAAGAAATGCGTAAATCAAAGTAGTACCCTAATATTGAAACTTGGGTTTTTAGCTTTTTTAGGTTGTAGTAGCTCCTTGTTTGGATTGTTTGGATTTTTATACATTGATCTAATAGCTAATTGGAAACATTTAGAGCAACCTATCCGCTACTTAATCAAATTACTGCTTGGAACTGCTCTTAGTTTTATTCTTGGATTATTACCTGGGTAAAGTAATTGTTCAATTTCTTGTAAATGTTAATGTATTAATACTGAAATTAGCGTTGACAATTTCTCGCATATGGGAGGATTAGTAGCTGGAGTCATCTTGAGCTTATTCTTGTGGCCTCCTTTCCAATTAAATGTACAGAACAAAACCAAGAAAAAGTTGGTTTTATATTATTTAGCAAGATCATTATGTTTATGTCTATATGCATTACTGTTAGGGATATTGGTACACCATTTTACTACTAGTAAAATTGACGAGGTAACTATTTTAGATGGTCTATATGTACACATGGAATCTTATAAACTTAAATCGTAGGAATGTCCTTATTGTAGATATTTATCATGTTTACCCATCAATGGATTTTGTGATTAGAAAAACAACAATTTTTTTTTATTGAGAAAGAGAATTCGGTTTCTTTAATGTGATTATTTATAAGAGGGAGAGGGAGAAAAAAAGAAAGAAAGAAGGAAAGAAAGATAGAGAGAGAGAGAGAGAGAGAGAGAGAGAGAGAGTTAGAGTAAAAAAAATTATTATGTGTAGATTTTGTATTGTTTTAATTTGGAGAATATATAGTTAATTGTATAAAATGCTTAATGCTCCTCAGGAATTGTATCATCTGTCATAACACCTCTAAGACGACGTTCTTTCTCATTTTCAAGTTGACCATAAAGTAAATAAAGTGCACGTTCATTTGCTTCGGGAGTGCCTTGAATAGTAAACATTCTTTCTCCAGATTCGTCATGAGGAACCTTGGCAATTGAAATTCTGGAACCAGAAAGTCTACGAATTTCACTAATCTTGGAACCGCCTTTACCAATAATACAACCAACCATATCAGAAGGAATTGAGATATTTTGAGTACGTACATTGGGATCATTTAAAAATGCTTGTTGTTGTTGCTGTTGTTGTTGCTGCTGCTGCTGTTGTTGTTGTTGTTGATGTTGTTGATGTTGTTGTTGTTGTCTTTCAAAATCATGGCTACTAAAATCAGAGCCATTACCTGTACGAATTACGTTATGCTGTATGCGATGATCATTAAGACCATTTATGTTGGTATTAACTTTGGTGGGATTATATAAAATGGTACCATAAGCTCTTTCCTTATCTTCAATTAAACAACGGCCAATCTCCAGGATAGCCTTATGAATTGCATCCACAGTGCCTCTCACTTCAACAACACGTTCAGTACTTTGAGGTAATAAAGTCTTTGAAGCAATCATGCGAACACCAGATGTGTCTTGAATATGCTTAATTTTGGCACCTTGACGACCAATAACTGTACCCATTAAATTATGAGAAATTAATAAACGAATAGTGGCTACTGCATTATTGTTATTATTAGTGGTGGTAGGTAATGGTGAAATGGGGTTATCCAATAATGTTTGTGCAATCAAAGAATAGGCCTTGGATACACCCTCCAATGTACCAGTAACAGTTAAAACGCGATCATGAACACCTTGAACTACCTTTGAAACACCTGCCTTTACTCCAGTTGTATCTCTCATTTCAGCTACATTTTTACCACCTAATGATTTCAATAGTTAGTGAATCATCATGTTCCTTCCCTTCCCACTCCCCCCTCCCTTTTTTTAAAAAAATTATAATTTACAAACCTTTTCCAATAATGACACCAGCTTCTTTAGTAGAGACAAGAGCACGAAGAGTTAAACCAGAATCATCATTACTAGAATTATCTTCAAAATTTTCTTGACCAAGATCCGGGAAATGATCTTCAAAATTTGTGTTGTTTGTAGGAGTGTTTGATGTATTATTTGATGTAATAGTATTGTTGGCGGTAGTGTTGCTAATGGTATTATTATCTGGAGTTATAGACATTTTTTTATAATTTCTTTTCTAAAAAAAAAAAAAAAAAAAAGATAGTCTATATAACAACGCGTTACAATCAACATTTTCATAAAATGAGACATTTAAATTCCTTACCTAGGTTGCTAATTTATATAATTATATCACAAAAAAATAATGATATAACGAAAGAGAAAAAAATGACAAAACGTCAATTTAATATGAAAAAAAGAAAAAGATTGTAAATGTATGAAAGAGAGAAAGAGAGAAAGAGAAAAAAGAAAAAAAAAAAAAGAGATAAAATGTGAAATTACAAGGCAAAATTGAGTTTGTAAAGAGGATTTTCTATTTGTTAATGGAAATATTTATGTCCATAATACAAAAAATTTGATAATGAGTCGTATATTGAAATGCGCTTACATCCATGTTGTACGCTTAAGAATCAAATGTTCCACATGCTTAAATGATTTATTGACATTTTACAATGATACAATCGAAAAAGAATTACGTTTTTTAAATGAGTTAAAAAAATGAGGCGATATTTTTCTTATTTAGCTCTCAACTTGCAACTCATCTTCTACATTTAGCATGGGGAAAATTTGGTATGAAATCACCATCCATGCTTTAATAAAGCTTATAGTTTTGTTAGGCCTAGATATTGCTAAATGCTTTTTAGTGTCTTTTTAAGAAAAAAAAAAAAAAAAAAAAAAATACCAACGAGAAAAAAAAGAAGAATTGTTCAATTTGATCCTTTTAGAGAAATGAAATAACTTAAAAGTTTGAATAAAAAAATACTACAGTGGTATAGATATGCTGCACTATGTCATTCATACAAATTTTTCTTTTTAATAAACTGCGGATTGCTTGAAACAATCCTCTAAAGATATAATAACTAGGATTTTAAAACAAAAATAAAATGGTTGACACATCATGACAAATGGAGCAAAATTCCTATTTTCTCGATTTTTATTTCACGATACACACTCGGAAAAATGCTCTCATCTTTCAAACTATTTTTTAGCAACATTACAGTTCATGGGAATAATACACAAAACCTTGTATATTCTTTTGACTTACAAGTATTAATACAACTATGATGGTATTTGATGTTTTTTACGTAGTAAATGTTTCATTTCTTTTCATTGGTACAATCGTATCGCTATATCGTCTCTGTGTTAACACTGCGAATAGTTTTAGCTTAAAAAAAAAAAGTAAAACAGATCAACAACTATGCACCTCCCAACAATTTTTTCTAGACTCTTGATTTTTACAGATTACTTTCTCATAATATGAATAGCTTTTCTTAAGGCTCTAGTTTTATCTAATTTTTTTTTTTTTTTTTTTTGTTGTTGTCTTGATACTTTGCTACAAATTACTAGTCTCCTATAATGATATAATTTCGTAACCTCATATTGAATGATGTTTCTTTTTGTATTAGGATAAAAACAAAGCATTTGAGCGATCAATCAATCTTTTTAAATAATGTAATTAACAAGGAAGGGTTTCATAAGATATCATCTTTATGTTACATTTACTCCTTGTCCTACCTGATTTTCAAATAAGACCATTCCCTACTATTTGTTAATGCTTTTGGTTAAGTTTGTCTTTGGTATCCACGTGATCTGCTCCAATCACTTGTAATAAAAGGTATAAAATGCAGACCATGAACAAACTAAGAAAAAACTAACTTATTACTTTTCTTTTTTTTTTCTTTCTTCCTTTGTATATTTCTCAACAACAACAAAAAAAAAAAAAAAAAAAAACCAAAAACCAAAAATGCCTGCAATAGATAAAACTCAAAATAACGATATGGATCGCAAATATGATATACATACTGAACATCATCATGAGGGAAATAATAAAGATTCAGAAAAAGCAAATAAAAATCAACTACCAGGGTTACTACCACCTCAAGCATTATTATCTACTCCTCCTCCTCCATTACCATCTGCAGAAGACACTTCTACATTACTATCACCTTGGTGGTCAGAAGAAGCACAAACAGAGTCAACGGATGATTTCACCGACGATTCAAATAATACTGCTACATCTAATACAGAGACAACTGATTTCACTGCTCCTCCATTAGATTCTTCTTATTTAGATTCAAACATACCAACTCAAGAAATTGATAGCAACAGCATGAAAGAAGAAGACAACAGCCACAAAGATTCATCTATATTAAATATTTCTATACTTTCTTTTGGAAGATCTGCACCTAAAGAAAGTAAAGATCAATGGAAAGAACGATGCTTATTACTAGCGACTACCACTGAATTAAATAAAAAGAAAGAAAACAATACTGTACAAAATGAACTGGAGGAAATACTCGATAAATCAAAAGAATGTAGTATGATTTGTTTTATGAGAACAAGCCAAGAGTTGACAAAAAAGCCATCTTTTACATTAAATCCATTTTACGGTACTTGGATATCAGTAGCAAAATCGCCTAAAAGATGCAAAGAGCATTTATTAGATGGTATGTATACTTCTTCTTTTTTATTTTTATTTTTTTTTATGTTTTAACTTAATATTAAATTACTTTTAAAGCAGGAAATATTTGCAAAAAGAGTTTTCCTGACTATTATACCATGGAAGTTGGCGAAAAATTGAGTCATTCTGGTGAATATGGTAATATAACATTGAATATCATTGTAGATTATATTATAGTAATATTAGTTTTGTAGTTACGAAATCTATCACAAAAACGTTTAGTCCATTACAACATTTAACACAACGCTATGTCGATTCATGGAAAGATGGTAGTCAACAAGCATTTTTCTCTAAATTTTGGTCTAGTATGCAAAAAGGAGATGCAATTTATTTGGTTAGGGATAGTACAAAAAGACTATTCGAAAATGCTTTGGGTCATGATAAGAAACCAAGTGATAAAAAATAAAAAAAAAAAGAAAAAGAAAAACAGTTATTTCCAATACATTGATCCACCCATAGATGATGGTTGGGTCAAATTGTCAAAATTATAGACAAACAGCACAATGCCAAGTGGGAAACAACTATAAATTATAAACTTTTGAATTGTAGATCGATGTTGATTGTCATCCAAATCAGGAAATCCCATTATATTGCAGAATGAATGGCATATTATAGGTGGCCATAAACTGCCCATTCGAATAAATAAATAACTAGCATACCATCCAAATAATGTTGTATAAGCAAATTGAAATAATGAAGATAGTAATGCTCGTTGTAATGCTTGTTTTGTACGGCCTAATTTGTTGTAATTATCCCAAGCATGATGCAAATGAGCTATGTAAATAATATGTTAGTGAATTGTGATTAGTTTTTTTTTTTTTTTTTTTTTTTTTTTAACCTATTCCAAAATACAATGGTGAGATGAAAATTAAATAACTTTTAGAATAATTAGCTTGATATAGAACTGCAATCATGCATGCTCTAAATACAAATTCTTCTGTTATAGGAGCCTATTATTAAAAATATTACAATATGTTTTTCAATAAATTCAATGCAAATTTACCACTACATAGTTGCGTTGTCCTAATAAACTCATTGCATTCATTTTAACATCTCTCTCGAAGCTAAAATATTTTTGAAAAGGTAGTTCCTGATCAAAGAACATGACAGTTAAAGGTCCCAAGAACAACAGACAAGTGAGTAACAATGGCCGTAAAAGATTGATTAAATGAATGATTTTTGAAGGCTGCTCTAATCCCAATGCCAATATAGTGCTTTCCTTGGCTTCACCTGTCTGTAAAAGATACCAAACAATAGCGGCTGACACAAACGAAGCAACAGTAACTGCTTTCATACGAGCTAAAATCACTGGTGGGTCGTTACGATCTCCTGGTGTTTTAAAAATGTAAAATCCAGCAACATAAATTAGTGTGAATCCAATACAAACCAGGTTGGTTAACCCAATTGTAATAGATAACATTATGTCAAGTAAATAGGAAAAGAGAAAGCAAAGAGAAATAAAAAGCGAAAAAAAAAGGAAAGCGAAAATGAATTACCACTTTAAAGCGTTAGTTGAACCGCCCTGGAATTTCGTCGTACAAAATTATATTGTCATTATAGTTTTATTTTGAATGCCTTCAAGCCAGACATAATAGTGGCTTTACCGCAAAAAAAAATCATTCAACCATAAGTATTATGTCTTTAAGTATTTTCAAATGTATTTCCTTTTTGTTGTTGTAGATTAGCTTCTAAAACAATTCCTTAATGATACAAGAAACGCAATATTTTTCCACATTTAAAGCTGCAGAACAAAAAACGGTCCTACATGCAATTTTTTTTAGAGCAACAAATGCAATGAATGAACCTATAATCAAATTTTCGAAAATCGTATAAAGATTACCAAAGCAGAAAATACGATGTTATCAAGCAGCTACTGCTTTACTTATTTACAAGCAAAAATCTGCAATAAAATTATAAATCACAAGAAAACAATTTTTGAAGGACCTTTTTTCACACTTGAGGTAGGAAGTACTAACAAACTTCAAGCCCTAAAAATCACTCAAATCACAAATGCAAATGGCAAAAAAATGGTATCATTTAATATTTTAAGACCAAGCTCACTTATACAGATAAACAAAACAATTGTATTTGGACAATTGTAGGACAAAAAATTGTTGTTTCACCAAAAATACGCACAAAACTGTAATTTCAAATGGCGTCATTTCGAAGAGTTCCTGACCTCTACAGATGCTCTCATGTATACCAAACGATTACTTTTGTTCCATAGGTATACCCTGATACATTTTCTCAATTTTTTTTTGGTGGAAAAAAAGTAATTGATTTTCGACCATTTTGGATGAGGTATCATAAGGGAAAATTTGAGATTTAGACAAAATTGAAATTTTTACCCGAAAAATGGACTTTTTTTATATGACACTTAATAGAACAAAATGACCGTATTGCTTCATTCTTCCTTCTGAAACTGTTTATTTGTACATTACAAACAACTTTTTGGGATTTTTCCCCGAAAATTCTCTTTTTTTAAAAACTAAAGTAGCAGAAGATTTTTTAGGAAAAAATATTTTTTAAATGGTACCATTGTATGCAGGCTAAAAAGCATTACCAGAGTTAATTATCAAATTAGCTAAAGTTACTATGAACTTTCAAGAGTTATGCTCAAAAAAGTATCAAAAAAAAATTAAAAATGGCAATTTTTTGTTCTGGAACATAAATTGAAATTACTGTTTCAAATGCCGCTTTATCTTCTTTTATATGCAGTAATTTTTTGGAAATGAGGCTTTCAAACACAATATCAATAGCTAGATAAGACAATAAAGTATACAAATAATGTCGAAGTATGTATTCAAACAGTTATATTTAATCCCAAAGCAATATCTGCATTTTAAAATACTGTAGAAACTCTTTGAAATACAGTAGTACACTGGGTCCAATATCGTGAGGCGGAAGGAAAAAATTGCAATACAAACTCACGCGTAGTAGTATCTGCTTGATTTTCTTTTTTTTTTTTTTTCTTTTTTTATCACCTTTAAAATAATGTCTGATCAACAAGAATCCTCCAACACTAAGCCAACTTGGAATATACCTTCAATAGAAGAGATTGAAAGACATAAAACAGAGCAGGCAAAGAAAACATTATCTTTTTTTAAAGCAAAACGAACCATTGCTCAAGTTACACCTGAAGATAACAATGCGTCGTCTTCTTCTTCTGCCACTACTTCAACAGTAGCAGTAACTTCAACACCAACTACCAATTCTTTGCCTACTCCTATTACAAAAATATCAGCAGAAACAACAACAACAACAACAACAACAACAACAACGCCATTTATAAGGCCCAGCACATCCTCACCAATCGGTAGAACAATGACCACTACTCCAACAATCCGTCGAACAACAGGAAATACAATACTCGTAAACCCTACACAACAAAAGAATCCGATTTTAAAGCATGTTCATAATGTTCCTTGGGAGCCATCAGAATCTATTAAAATGGATTATGTCGTCGGCCAAACTACAGGAGTTATTTATCTTAGTTTACGATATCATCGATTATACCCAACCTATATATACGATCGATTGAACAGCGTAAAAAACTTATATGTTGGTCGGATTTTACTAGTTTACGTAGATGTAGATAGTTTTCATGATGCACTACGTGAAGTGAATCGAATTGCTATCTTAAGCGATTTTACACTAGTGTTGGCATGGAGTCCTGAAGAGGCAGGACGATATTTAGAAACATTCAAAGCATTTGAGAACAAAGCACCAGATTTGATTCGAGAAAGAGTAGACGATGAATATTTTGCTAAAATTACAGATTGTTTAACTCAAATTCGAAGTGTGAATAAGACGGATGTTTTGACATTATTATCTACATTTGGATCATTAAAGCAAGTAGCTGAAGCAAAAACTGATGCATTAGCCATGTGTCCTGGTTTTGGTGAACAAAAAGTGAAACGATTACAACAGATTTGGAAACAACCCTTTCTAGCAAATAAGAAACAAAAATAATAGAAGTTTTTTTTTTTTTTTTTTTTTTTTTTTTTTTTTTATAAAAATGAAAAGAAAAAAAGAATTTTCATATTACAAAATAAGCACACAAATAACATAAAAAAGTATATATAAAAGAAGAATAAAAATAAATCAAAAACGTAGCATAATAATTAATATATATAGCCTTACAAATAAATTACAGAAAGAAAGGAAAACGAAAGAGTAATGTAGCGATATCAAATAAAAAATTAAAAAATTAAGATCTCCAAGAAGAGATGTCTTCATCCTTGACAGATGAATTGATTACCAGTGAATTTCTAATATTTTGATTGTAGTTAAAGGAGCAAGGATTCATTATCATGGAACGACTACTTTTGAGTGTTTTGCTATTATTGCCGTTATCATGATTATAATCCGAAGAAACACGTGTAGTATTAGCCGCTTCGATCAACGAGGGCTCAAACACCATATCATCATCATCATCTTCGTCATACAACATGTATTCGCTACTAAAGAATGAAAGTTCCGATTCATATGGAATATCACGCTCATCCTCCGCAATATATGAATAGCCCCGAAAAGCATGCTCTTGTAATCCTTGAGGACAACTCTCTGGTAACCAACGTTGTCTCAAAATGATGGCTTCATCATTTTCCTCCTTGATGTGTGTAGACATGCCCAAGAAATCAGGATCAAAGTTACTCAAATCAGTTTCACTTGTACGCAAAGGAATATAAGATGGCTGGATTAGTTTAGCATGTACATCTTTCCAATTGAGATGATTTGCAAAATAAGCATGTGTACGCAATTCAAATACACCACCAAAACCAGCACCAAGACGATTCAATGGATCACGCTCCAATAAACCTGCAATAAGGTCCATTGCTTCGGGATCAAATTTGCTTGGAAATAAGAGATCATCATAAAGCGTTCTATCGTACATTTCTTCAGGTGTATCTGCTGCAAATGGAGTAACACCTATCATCATCTCATAAAGCATGGTACCAAGACTCCAAAAATCAGCAGCATATGAATATTCTTCATCTTGCAATATAATTTCGGGAGCCAAGTATTCGGGAGTTCCGCAAAATGTGGTTGTACGATGATCGTATTTGTTTTCAGAGTCTTGAAACATTTTAGAAAGACCAAAATCTGTTAAAATTATATGGCCATCAGCAGCTAACAAGACATTTTCAGGTTTTAAATCTCTGTAGAAGAAGGAGGAAGTATTAGCTTCATGTAAATGCATTGTAGTTTTTTTTTTTTTTTTTATTATTATTTTTACCTGTATAAAATGCAATGACGATGTAATTCCTGTAGTCCCATTACAATTTCAGCAGCATAAAGCCGACATTGTTCAGCAGGGAAACGAATATATCGTTGTAAAAGTGTGGCTAAATCAGCGCCTGCATGATAGTCTAATACCAAATATAGGTTTTGACGGTCTTGAAAAGCGCTATTTAGTCGGATCAAAAATGGATGATGAATAGCTGATAATGATGCCAAAATGTCACGTTCCATTCTAATGTGCTCAACTTCGCGTTTTGTGATACTCCAAGATTTTGTGATTGCTTTAAGAGCGAATAAACGATGAGAAGTTTGATCTCTTACTAAAATGACCTATTGTGTGCGTGTATGTGTTTGTATTTTAGTATATTATTATTCATTGTGATTATTTAGTATCAGTATATGCAATACCTTTCCAGTGGCGCCTTTTCCAAGTACTTTGATTAATTGGTAGTTATTAATTGTATCATTATTATTATTTGTAGTTGGTTCATTTTTATCAAAATAGAAATCTTGTTGCATTTCTACAACAGTATTTGTTGGTTCTGGAGGCAAAATCAAAGAGCACATCATTTCATCATCAATAGATTCAGTTAAACCACTATCACGACGATCGTAATAATCAGGAAATTGAGTAATTGAAATTGAAGAAGGAGGTGAAGGAGGTAATTCTTGTTGTTGTTGTTGTTGTTGTTGTTGTTGACACATTGATCTCTTTCTCTTTAATGATGCCATTGGTTCAATAACAACATTATTCTGTGAAACTTCATGTTGTGCCACTAATTGACGTACTTGAACTTTTGAAATGACATGATCTTCATCCCTTTGTGCAGACAAAAAATCACGAAATAATGATGATCTACCAATTACTGTTGATAAACATTTAGAGAGATAGATTTCTAGTAACTGTGAATTTGATTTCTTCTTCTTTTTAAATGTGTTTAGTAGTGATTTTTTGCTGTTATCTTCTATCAATTTCGGCAATGCGATCCGATGTTTGGGAAAATGCTGAAAAAGCTAAGATAGGAAATGTGTTATTTTTTCTGATTACCATAAAAAGTGCTTAGTTTTATTATGTCCTTACCAAAGAATCTAATTCTTTAAAATCTTGAATGAATCGAACCAGAGAAAAATGATTCAAATCATCTTCTAACATAATATGAAAGACCTAATTTTTTAGATTCAGTAACAAAACAATTTAAAAATGCTTTATAATATTTACAGTGCAGGCATGTCCAGATGCTTTTAAATTGGTTTCGATTACTGCTATACGGATTGATGATAGTTTTTGATGTAAATTCCATGTTTTATTGTGTAATATTGATGTAGTAGATGCAGGCATTTTATAATTGTGAGATGAAAGATAGAGATGAAGGATGAATAGAAAAAGAAAAAAAAGAAAAAAAAAAAAAAGAAAAAAGAAAAAAAAATGCTATATATATATATATATTACATTCAGAAATATATAAAGTGACAACAACAACAACAACAGAGAATAAAAATAAAAGACAACATTATTGTAACACACACGCCTCTTTTTTTCTTTTTTTTTTACACACGTACTATTTGTGCTCCTTATTAGTGTAGTAATAAATGCTGCTTAAATCATGAAAAATGCATCCCATGTGCATGGTCCATATTGTATGCATTCGATGATGGAGTAGACAAGTGTGTCTAGATTATGTGTATTGTATATTTATAGATCAATAAGTATATATCATTTACCCAAGAAGAGGAAAAACTATTGCAAACAGCTGTAAAATAGTAATAACAAAAAAGGTAATTCATTTGTCATTGACCACAAAATCAATTGTTTAAATCATAAACATTTGAAATGTAATCATTTTTACCATCATCCATATAATACCCCTGGTACTCACTACAATCATCATGATTGTACCACCCTTATTATGAGATAGTATGGTGAATACATTAATTGTATGTATAATTATCAGTGGTGATTAATGGTAATTTAGCATAAATCTGTCTGAAATAATCTCCTGTATTCTTTTTTTTCTTATTATTCTTTTTTTTTTTTTTTTTTTTTTTTTTTTTTTGTTTCTTTCAACATTACATTTGCTTAAAAAAGAGGCCAAAGCGAGCAAATTCCAAATACGTACACGTGTTTGCTACACAAGGATTGAATATAGCGTGACCCATGCGTTAAATGCATGCAAATGTGAAAAAATAGTGTTAAAATAACATTTACCATACGATCACACTTCAATTCCATTTATATTATTACGAATAATAATGCACTTTTTCTGTGCACTTGCCATATTCAATTCGTTAAACGAGATTACAGCCAAGCTTGTGGAAATTGGCGTTTTCTTAGAAATAATTGGCCTAAAGTCAAAAATAAATGCCCAAATAATCTGTCCAATTTCTGGTCAAATAAATCACAAAGGTTCTTTATTTAAGCGTTTAGGAAAATACTTTATGAAATGTTAAATGAAATTGCAAATATTCAACTGGAATATCTTCGCTTCCTTCAACGACCCTTGAGGTAGGAGTTTCCACATCAGTCAATTCGCTTATTCTGACTCTATTCTTCAAAACTTTTCAAAACTGTCCAATAAGGTTGAGCTCAGGTGAATAGAGTGAGAGTTATACAGGTATGTATTCTCGTTCGATAATTACAGGATTAATGATACAGCGGATAGAGGGCGAAGATTAGTATTACTATGATACCAGTACAAGTTCCACTAATTCACATTATTCGGCTTTGTAGGTACTTCGGTTTTCATAGCATATTGGGAGGCTATCGTATTAGAATTTTGAATAAGATTAGGATGGAAGTTGAACCAAGTGGGATGTGATGAGAAAAAAAGTGTAATTAGTAATAAGTACAATAATTAATGTATGTTCAAATGTAGCAAGGGAGAAACCCAAATGGATGATGAACGCAGATCGTCATAACATTGGTAACGTCGAGAAGTTTGTCTCCAACCTTACACGTAAAAAAACAAAAGTTTCTTCTAGTAAAATTTTCTCTGACTACTGATCCCATTGCAACTTCTACGCGTGTGCAGAAGAAACCCAATGCATGTACATCCAAGAATCATTCATCGCACCAGTGACAAGGGGAATTTGCCTCCAATCTTACACGAAAAAACAAAAGTTTCCTCTAGCAAGTCTTCTCTGGCTACCAACCACCTGCAAGCCCACACCGCCTTCCAGAAGAACATTATTTTTTTTTACCTTTTACCTCTTTCACATCTTCAAAAATGAATGATATTTTTTGTATAACAAAAACATTATCTTGTTTCAATGTAAGACGAGTGTCCCATTTTCATTTGGCTGATCCCAAACTGATTGCAAACACTGAAATAGGATCAAAGATAATAGTGTAAAATAAAGTAAGTAAGAAATATACATGGTCTTCTTTTTATGGGCAATCTAGTTTAGAAAAACTGCAAAAAATAACTTAATCTTGTGACAATTTGACTGTACAAAAAAAAAAAAAAAAAAAAAAAAAAAAAAAAAAGCTTTACTGACATTGAATATCAGCATTGTCGTAAACGTATGCAGCGTGTAAATGCTCTTTGCGTGCTTGTTACTTGCTTGCCGTGCATTTTTAGCTTTTATAGTGCGATAATACAAATTATGTTGTTATACTTGCTTTCTAGATGAATAATTATTTTTAAAGTTGACTTTTTATTTTACACGAAGTAGTCTACTTTTTGTATATTATCTTTGTTTAAAAAGAAAATAGATCGGCATCTTGTGTAAAGATGATAAATTTAGACTTGCCAAGAAGTTAAAATCGGTTTTATTCTTTAAGAAGACTATGCTTGTTTTTTTTTTTTTTTTTTTTTTTCTTGTACCTGACATGTCAGTGCATTATGTATTATTTATCAAATATAAAATAGAAAGAAAGTTTATTCTATACATTTCATACTATGTTCTCCTGTTTTCGTTCACGCTTCTGTAGCAATGCGTAAAATTCATGCGCATACATTAACCATTATTGTATACATGTTCAAGACAAAAGAATTTTTTTTTACAAATTTTTGTACTTTATAGGAAGCTATATAAAATAGTTATTCCTCAATAAAATAGGGTTATACATTGAGGCTGTAGAAACATTCCTTTCTGATCCATACAAATATTCCCATTGGTCTATGTGTTAGGTTTGTGTTCATTTAAGTACTGTTGAATAATATAAAATTATTGTAATAAAAGCCAATTCAAAAAGTAATAATGATTTTTAGCTGCATAAAATTGATGTCTTTGATTTAATTCTTAAAAGTTGGATAAAAACTAATTCTTGCGAGAGAAACGCTGTGGATGCATAAATTAAAAAGATATGCTCCTTATACTTGTCTATATTTAGCATGTAGTATGTAAAATAGTTAATGGGGGAGCATTCATTGAAGTGAGTTTCTGGAGTCTGTATTTAACTTCTTTTAGTGTAACATTTGTCTAGTTTATCAATTGTTCTACACTTGTTTTCTAATCGATAGTTGTGTATGCAGACAGGGCAATTTCTCATGTTCACATGATTCAGTTCTACTGATATATACATTCAAAGCATGGTACTGAAACGTTACAATTTATATCATATGATATGTGATATACTTTCCAATTGTGATACAAAGAAACCGAATCCACATGTATTCATATAGGTTTTTGGTTTATATTTTATAACTCGAATGGATTTAAAACTCATTAAATGAAGCCCTGTCTTCAATATAAAATGTATGTGCTTAACTTATTTTAATAAGTAAAAATTTATCAAACAAAATAAGCGTCGAGTCAATGTTAAGTTAAGTTGATTTTGGTTACATAATGTATAATTCAGGCTTAATAAAATATAACGTATAAGTATTTACGTATAAAATGTATTACATATTATTTTTTAGTTACTACATATGTATTCTATGAAAAATTAGATTTTTTTTTAAGTTGAAAACTAGCAAGTAATTGACAATTCATTCTCTCTATCATTATTCCAATAGTCACTATACTTTTTATAATGCACTATTGACTAACTGGAAAAGCAATTGATTTAAAAATGTTGATGAATTTTTGTAATTTTCACGTACGTTGTTGAAACCAATATTTGGTATCTAGCGATTTAGAAAAAAAAATACGTAAACTCAAGTTGTACTATTGCTTTTATTATCCGTAGAAAGTTGTTTAATTATAAATTTTGGTAGCTATTATTGCCATATCGTTAGTTTTGCCTGATTTAGCACTATTCCTAATTTGAACTCCTCTGTTAAACGATAAGCCCAATTGGAAAAAAAATGAATGTTCTATTTAGCAGCTCAATGGGATGCTAATATTTTAGTTTTGTTGGATACTGCTATAGATATAGTATGCATTTTGAAAATTTCAGGCCATTTAACTCAATATTCATTAATTCCAAGTATTTTTTCTTGAGTA
>JAEPRC010000258.1:0-53678 GCA_016758945.1 Mucor plumbeus
ATACTTTTATATCTAAATAAACCTTATCTTGTTTTTATTGTACAGTTGAAGAACTGATTAATTACACATTCTCTTTTATTGTACTCTTTTTTAAATATATTATCGCAAATCCGATCTTATATAACAGCCTTCAAGAAACTTTTGTAAATTCAATTAAAGTATTTGAATTAAAAACCTATTTTACTACCTTGTTTCAATTTACAATGAGTTGTTGCATTCGTAACTACTACATTTTCTGAGTTAAACATCCTCTACATACCATTGCATTGCAAAAAAATAATATTTTCGCCAAATTTTCTCCTAATTTTGATACCGCTCAGGCGTGGCGGTGATTTAAAATGAAAACTTTCTGAAGATGAAAAAATTGATCAAAAAACAATCCTAAATTTTTAGAATGCAAAATTGACATCGAAAGTGTATAATAATATGGCTTGCTTTATTAAATAACCTCAACATGAAATTTAATTTTACAGCTAATGATGTATTTATTGAGAGCATTTATCACCGAAAATTTTGTAGAAAAAGCAAAAACATAATAATCAGTTTTTAGTGATTTTGAAAATACTTTTATATTAAGAATTTTAAGTTACTGTTACAAACAAATAAAGTAAACAAATATATATTATTTGAGCCATTATTTGTCACTCTAGCACTATTTTTCATAGAGTTATTAGCTTTTTTTGAAAAAGTCAAATTTTAGACGAGGGTATACAAGGGGAAAATTCATGATTTTTCAAAATTGATTTTATAATAAAATACAATAAAATTAAATAAAAGAATCATTTTTGGCTTATAAACTATATATTTAAACGGTTGCTATCTCAAGTTAAAGCCCATTGAAGTTGCGTTTTTGTATGCTTTTAATGGAAATAACTTTATAAATAATGTATAAATTTAATAGGGATTTTTGCCAGATTCATCTTTTTTCTTTATATATCTGTTTTGAAATATTAATCTTTGAGATTGCTTGAAAATTGCAAGAGTTATCAGCTAAAAAGTAAATTTTGTGGCAATTATCTCGTTATTTTAATATACAGTCCGCATAAATCGGAGTTTGATAATTTAGGCCCGTAATTTGAGCTCAATATGCAGTAAATATATCCTTTGAAGGGCTTTTTTGATACAGTTTTTAGGGCAACATTGCAAAAAGTTTTCGATCAATTTATACATCATTGTGGAATATGTACATATTTATCCACTATAGATCTCCATTATATATGATTCTCACTTAAAATGCCGTTGATATGAATAGACATTAAACTACCGAAGTTATATATGCTAATTCATATTAATATAAACTTTCTACCGAACTTTGATCCTAACAATTTATACTAAAGACCAATTAACCTAATGTGGATTTAATTATACCATTATCATCAAGGACCCACGAACTTTATAAATATATCGACTGGCTACTATCAAGGAATGCATCTACAAGGGATGTTATTGGCTACATATGGATCTAGGACAATTAACTAATCTCTCTGGTGAAAACTATATAAAGAGGACATTTATTTATCACAATAAGGCCTTAGCTAGAATTTGACTTGATAATAAAACCCTACACTTATCTAGTTGAATTCTTATTGTTTTTTATAATTTTTTCCGTGAATATCTAAGGATATTCCACAATCATTACTCTCAAACAGATCTAATAGTTTAATACTGCCCTTAATTCGTATATCGTATCGAATGAATTCAATACTAAATTATTATAAAAGGTCATGTTTTTATATCTTCTAAACAAACTTCATGTTTTTTTATTGCATAGTGGAAGAAGTGATTAATTACTCATTCTTTTCGATTGTATCTTTTTTTTTGAATATATTCTCGCAAAACCACTCATATAAGACATTAACTAACTTATTGAATGGTTTTTGTGCAGTTTCAAATTTTGCCTTTAACTCTAAACAATAGATAATAAACGTTTCATATTAAATTTTCAAAGTTTTCTGAAGATATGCATCACTTTTTGTACGCATATTTTAACTTTAAACTATTTTGTGATATACAGCAGAGTTATTCATTGATTTAGTTATTGATAAACTCTTTAGCTGTATTTGTTGCAAAAAAAAAAAAACGAGATTTTTTGTCATTTTTTTTTAAATTCAAAATATGGGTCAAGGGTATATTGGTCTTTTTTTGAAGGCAAATCCGAGGATATTATTTTCTTATAGATTTTTGAGGATATCTCTAAGTAAATCAATATTCTAATTAAAACTTGACCGGATACGATAGAGCTTAATAGGCCTATGACTTGAATGTAAAAAGTATGCTAATCAACATAGTGCTTATTTTGTAACTTTCTACTAAAAGGTCAAAAAACGGATTTTTAAAAAAAGTGTTTCAAATTTTTTAATATTTAAATCTGTTAGAGTACTTTAAAATAAGTACACCTCATTATTAGAAAGCATTGCTATCGCTTAACTTTTTTGATGTTATTCGAGGGAATAAAAGTTGAGCAGGAAGAATTGGATGGGCCTGAGTTTTTATGAGACAAACATTGTTTTAAAGAATAAGTAACTTCCTAAGATCAATTATTCAAGGCATAATAAGCTCTCTATATAAAATTATGTTTCTTCTGACACAAAATGAACAGGCAGATACTAACTGGCGGTATCATATAATAAGAGCACAAGAAAAGTTCTTTTATGCTTGATATACACATCAGATCACTTTATTTTTAAAATTATATGGCCGCAGTTTGCAGCCAATATTAAATAAATACAGTAATTTTTTTAAAAAAAGGAAATGATACAACGATAAAGCACACCCAAACAAAGGGGAGGAAAAAGAATGACCGAGGAGAGAACAAGAATATATATATATATAATGCAATTATTTAGTAACTTGAAATCCTATCTTTGTATTATCATTAAATGTACTTGCGACCGCTTATGTCTGTAAAAGCAGGGCCTAATATCAATATAGATCAAGGGTAGCAATGATCATCCTGAAGAATTTTTGGTGAGTTGGTTTATAAATAAACTTGATCCCGTTATAAAAGAACGGTATGTTAGACGAGAATTTTATTCCTGAATTGCTATTACTAACAAGGATGATGATTTATCAAATGGAAGAGAAGGGACGAGAACTCTGAGCCTTTGGGGGGGGGGGTTTTCAGTAGAGCATGGACTACTCGCCGACAAAAGAGAGCCGTTTTTTGGAGAACTTGTATTTGTTATTGGCAGAATTTGAATCAGTTTTTGGAGTAAGATGTTCTTTATTCTTATTATAAACGTAAATTGAGTCATTTAAGATAATATTACTCCTTGCTTGAGGTATTGTTCTTAAAAAAAGAAGTAATTTTCTGTTGGTGGATATTGTTTTAATAGGGGTAATTTAGTATTCTGTTATTATATTCTATAAAAAAATGATAATTATGGAAAAGCTTGAGACAATATACACCTTTACTGTTAGTATATCCTTGAAAATAATAGTTATATATACATTTTTTAACTATTGGTACAATATGATAAAAAGCTTATTATAATCAAATAAAACAGACCTGCGGCAGCACGAGCAGCTGTACATCATGTAGCGGTGTTGACCAACTCTTTATGTATGCATTTCTACTGCATGCTTTTTTTTTTTTTTTTTTTTTTTTTTTTTTTTTTTGCATTTATAATGCAATTAGTGGGAATGGCATCATATGTAAATTGTTTTAAATAAAATGTTTTTAAGAATTGAGTGATCAGACAAGTTTTTACATAGTTCTGTGAAGCCCCGGTATATATTTGGTTACTTTCAATGCTAACAATCATTTATTTGTATTCTATTGAAATTGTAATAAATTGTAAATTGTGTCATCCTTCCCGAGATTCACCACAGGTATATCACAAATATACGTTTATGTCGCCAACAAACAAAAACATATAATAGATTTTTGCCTATTCCTGGAGTCTAGTAACACAGAGCTAAATTTAAGCAGCCATTTTAGGATTTTACATCTGACTGAAGTCAACCGAGTACATTCAATCGAGGGTTTCTATATCATCGTAAGCCTCTCGTAATAAAAATTAGTCATTGATGATTGATACAACTATAAAAATTTCGCTAAATAATTGTAAACCAAATTTCAACATATAAAAATACGGCAGTTCTATTTAAGAAAGAAAAATAAATTGCATTTTGTGTACATGTTTTAAATGCATGCATTTATGTTAAGCTGACGTCTAGTAAATTGCTGTGATATCATGAACCAATTTACAGCTTATATAATGCCAAGAAATAAAAATGAGTTGCATCTTTAATAAATTTCATTTGAACAGTTTGAGGATAGCTTTAAATGTAAATATGCTAAGTCAAATGCTTGTTGGTATGAAAAATGATCTGATTATTTGAAGAGGTATTGCAAAATGTTGAGAGAGAAAAAAAAAATGCATTTATACATTATGTAAGCTTCCTTATATGACACTACTCGCAGCAATATAACCGTTTTGCGCCTTATGTTTGTTGACATCAGGTGTTCAAATTAGTATTCCTCGAATTATAAAATTCTCCGTGTACGTGTATCTGTGTTACTATCAAAGATAAGCTCAACGTTTGAAACATGCAATATAAAGCGAAAAACGTAATACAACAGTAAAGACATGTTTCCATAAACCACACCGTATTTTACCGTTATAAAACAACTTTTTTCTTATCAACATTTCCCGATTATTTCATAGCGTGTGCAAGTGAAAATAATATTTTTTGTTTGGGAAGCCATAAACATTAATAATGAATCGTATTGTGCAAGGGTAGGGGAAAAATCAACATGTTTTAGATAATTCCCGCAAATTTCCTTTGTGTGCCTTCAAAAAAAAAAAAAAAAAAAAAAGCATGACCGCATAATAGATTGAAGTTGTAAAAGCCCCCCCTCCACCACCCTTCTCTCATAGTTCCCTCAGGATAAATATACATTTTTAGACAGCAAATCCATGACCACATTTTAACTATGAACCTACATGGTTATCTATGTTAACATGGGTGTTTCTTAATATTATCATTGGAAAGAAGTGTAAAAAAAAAAAGAAAGAGAAAAAATTAGGTTTTTGTATAACAATTTCAATACAGGAGATCACCTTATAGTAAAATTTCTTTTTTGTTTTAGTTGCTGTGATACCAAATTCATCAGCTTATTAATTTCAATTTTACAACATGGATATTCATGTTTTATAATCATCATAAATTTTCAACGAAGATACACCCGTACCTATTTTTTCGATAGCCGCATGTATTTTTTTTTTTTCTCCATATTTTATGAAAAAATGTGGGGCGAGAGTGGGGAAGGAATAATCCAAACCAGTTATTTAACAGCGTGTTTTTAAAAAAAGATGATGAATTTAGTGTTTGTTACACGATACCACGTTATTTTTCTGTTTGTTCAAGACCATTTGATCAGTAATTATAAACACGCACTGTTGCAAAATTTGTGTCAAAATTCCCATTCAAACAGTTGTTTTAACCGACCAATTGCAAATAAACAGTAATACCTATATCAGGCATATCTTTAAGCGTCCATTACAATGAATAAAAAAAAAAAGAATATTGATGAAATATATAGGTCATTTCTTGTAAGACATGAAAATATTAAAACTTCCCCACATTGACATTTTTATTATTCCGCAATATTCTAATATATTCAATGGAGCTATTGTATTAACCATCCTTGCAATGTTTATATATGTTTGCGGGAGATAATTTCAAAAGAAAAGAAGACCCTGTAAAACGTATTTCATAATAATTTTACAGTGAACTTACCAGAATAAAAAAGGGTTTAAAGATTTACACACACACTAAGAATATACAAGGTTATTCCAATATTATAAAATTCAACTAATTTCATTCTATTTCACATATTAAGGAAAACCCTTTTTTTTATTTAATTGTAATTTTATTGGATGTTTTGATAGAATACCGCACGCTCCCACACTCATGACTCTACATTTCACTAATCTACCGAATCGAGAGGACGGAGAGGGGTTTAGTGACCCTGAGAAAATCATTTGAATACCAATATAAAGACGGGAAGTTGTTGGAATAAGAGAAAAACCCTGTTTAAAAAAACTATTCTTGCTCTTGTTCTTCTTTTACCCTTTCTTTTCTCTTTCAATCTATTAAGTAAATGTCTGATTTTAATTATACTTTGACAAAGGATGCTGCTAAAGCAGTACCGTTATATCATCATGAGCAAGTGCCATTTCATTCATTTTCTCGTCCTACTTCTACCAACAATAATACATCGAATGTTAGTTTAATGTCTACTACTACATCACCTTTAATGGCAAATAATATGAAACAAGAACAGCAGCCAAATCCCATTTCGGGAGATCTTCAAGATATAATTTACAGTTATCAATCTCAACCAGAATTATTAAGATTAATATTATTAAGTAAATTAGAAGAAGATAAAAGAAGAGCAGAAGAAGCTAAATTAAGAGCAAAAGAACTTGATCTGTTACTTGTTCAACAGCAACAACAACAACAGCAACAACAACAACAGCAACAGCAGCAGCAACAACAACAGCAACCTAACAACGAACAAGACACTTCAATGTCATTTACCAATAACAGCAACAGCAACAACAACAACAACAACAACAACAATACTAATACGTCTTTTCAAAATCAAACTTATAACAATTCATTTACAATGCATCCCACACCACCAATGAGTACTAATTCATCTACAGATGGCAGAATGTATCATCACATGCGACGCACAAGTTTAGATGCAATTTTAGCTTCGCCAACACATTGTGCACCAGCACCAGTTTTACAACAACAGCAGCAACAACACCAACAACAACACCAACACCAACAACAGCAGCATCAAGCAAATCATAGAAGAGATTCTACATTAGGTTCATCATTCACTGGTAGTGCTGATTCAGATGAATTTGATGACCGAACATTCTCACCTATCCCCACATCCACAACTACTGCTACTACTACCCCGGTCTCCGCTTCTTCACTACTTCAAATGGATAGGTATTTTTCGTTACCCCGAGTCAAAATCAATATTCATCATTACTAATAACTATAAACCTTAATTTTTATTTTTAGTTATAGTTCTGCTGCTGCTGTAGTCATGTCGTCACTTCAAAACAATAATAACAAGCAACATCCACTCTCACCAGACTATCATCTTGATGATGATTCGTTTACAAATTCATTACACCACCATAATCAACACCAATTAGATAATCGTTCCCTTCTCAGTACTGCTGCCTCTGCGAGGTATGATTTCCCACCTAGACCTCGTAGGAGAAGGGAAATGCAAGCCATTACAAAAATTGTGGAAACAAGGGAGTATCCATATGTTGATGGTTATTTTTGGAAGAATAATGGCAATACGGTTCAGAAAAAGACTGGTAATAAGAGCGTTTATTACAAGTGTTCCAACAGTAATAAGGTAAAAAAAAAAAGTGAAATGCTACAGGAATCAAAATATTAACCTTGATTGAATAATAGGGATGTCCAGTCAATAAGACAGTAACCTGGAAGGACCAAGGTGAATACCTCATCAAATATCGTGGTGAACACCTTTTAGACTGTAATAAGGTTCAAAGAATTGTTGATGTCTAATTTTACCACTTTTGCACCATTTTTATGTAACATATATGTATGAACACGCTCTCCCCACTCTCTTAATTTTTTTTTTTCTATGTCATTTTATTATTACCCATTACTGTATTTTTATGTTTTCTTCTCATTCCAAACTGGATTTGGATTTCCGTTTTTTTTTTTTTTTTTCCTTTTTCTTTTTTCTATAACTTTTTGTCACTATATGATGTAAATATTTATTTGAAAGTCTAGAAATTAATAATATTAATAAAAAAAAAAAACCCCCTCCAAGTATTGAAAGTTACCTCGAGTTCTTTATTTTCACTAAAAATTAGAGAAATTACGCTTAGAAAATAACGGTATCCTAATACGGTTAAACATATAATTTTATTTATAATAGTTTTAATAAAAATAACCAGTGGGCACGTAGCATCTCTGATATGCTTTATTTGCCCTGGCCAGATCAAAAAAAAGTGATAAAGGATAGAAAAAACCCAATTGGGATTATTGGGAAAATGCAGAAGACGGTATCCTAATACAGTTTATTCACTTCAAATTCAGACGAAAACATTATATTTTTGGACGAAACAGACATAAAATTTAGACGAAGTAAAAATGAAATTTAGATAAAATAAAATTAAAATCTGTATTAAATTAGTGTCAAATTCACACTAGAATGAACTTAATTTGAGATGGACATGTAGATTTAATCAAGCAATGTATATTTCTGGATCATCATTTTCTTAATTTTAAACGCCGAATTTTGGTAACGTTAAAAATTGCAATAGATAGAAACAAAATGTTAGCAGTTACATCAAATCAATACATAGTTGTATAATATTTATCATAGATTGACTGCTTGGATACCCGGTTAGTACCAATTATATATCAAAGACTCCAAATGTACATCTTCTCCACATGAAATTGTGCTTTTTTTTTTAACTTTCTCTTTTTTTACATTCTATCATCTACAAAAACTGATACTGTATAAATCCTTAATTCTAAATAAGATTCAAGCAGTAAAGGTGAGTAGAGAGTTAGGTATAAAGTATACAGTTTTCGAAGTCCAATTTGTTATTTACAAGCATTATTGACTTAGGTCAGCGGCCGCAGCCAACATGCAAGGACTGCAAAGAAATTGGTCATTACAATAAAAAATACTATAAATGTAAACTTTTTAAAGAGGACAAAGCAGATGATGGTGAGTAAAACATAAAACAAGTTATAAGATTTCTAACTATTTTGGTAGTTGGTGCAAGCAAGAAACGACAAACCTCAGCAATCAAGAATGTCAAGAGAGAAGCAAAACGCCAGAAAGTGATAGCAGATCCCAATGTTCGTTGTATTAACTGTAAAGGTACTGGCCATAAAACATCACGCTCTCCAGATTGTCCCAGACATATATTGTCTAAACTTGAAGTTATGAATCAAAATTTGGGAACTGGATTCCAATCATTTACCCGAAAGCTTCCTTTTGGCACATGTGTAAAAGAACGATACAGAAGTGTACTCAAAGATAGAATCCTCTCTGCAAGTGAAGATGTTCGACAATTGCTTTTCAGAGCACAAATGTTTGTAAACTATTTCATTATTCTCCATTCAAATGAAAATATTCCAGGTTGCATTTATCGACAACCTTTCTGGTATTCTATCTGTCAGTTGGTTAATAATAGACGCGTTACAAATTCCAACGTGCTTCCACCTAGTATGCTTGATGACTGGAACAACTTTAGAAGACAACATCCGACTATTCTATACAAAGTAGACTTGGCTAGTGGCAATAGCCAATGCTTATCAGAGGCATGCGTTCAGGTGTCAGTTACTTATTCGAATGCTGTAGTCAAGACTTTTGAACAGAGAGTAATGTCTTATTTATATTATTTGGTTCAAAATATTTATATGGTAAGCACAAATAAATTTTTTTATTTACATTATGAAATCTCATACTATTGATTCGTAGTCAATGAAGCCTGACCAAGTGAAGCTCATTGTGAAAGAATATTGCTATCAGTATGTTTGTAGAGGTGAACCTAAATGGCCTGCTAGTGTCGCTCTATCAGATGATTTGAAATTGAGAATTAGGAATGGATGTGATTCATTACGTAATCATACAACTGAATCCATATCATTGAAAAGTCTCTCTGTATCCCCAGGCAATTATATTCACTGTTTCTCATATATACTTTCGGCCTATGAAGAAGAACATGGAAATCATTCTCCTTTTGACGTAAGACGACTTCCATTACCCAGATCGTTTAGTATTTCACCAAAGCCATCATGTCGGTGTAGATTTGTTAATGTTAGTATAAATGCGTTAGCTTGCTTTGTCAAAGAGTCTCTTCCAAGGGGTTATGAAAATCAACTCCAAATGTTTCATCGTGTATTTGATTTCACTAAATTACGTTTCAAAGAGTAAGTTTTTTTTTTAGATATCTTTATAAAAACAAACTAACATTATTTTGACAAACTATAGTATATCTCAATTAAGAGCAGACGGCGAAAACACAGTTTTATTCAATAATCTCGTTAGATCCGACGGATTTGCAGTTGATTTTATATTTAATAGAAAGAAAAAAGAGTCTATCATTGGTGGTCATGATTAGACATTAGAAGATTTTACATATGAAGAAGTTGAAGGTGTCTATAGGCCTGCATTTATCGATCCTAGACGAAAAGCTGTATTTACTGCTGCAGTTGGTTTGGGAGACGATAATCAAATACGGAGATGTAGTACTAAAGAATACTATGATTTAACAGGTTCTACCAAATACTCAATAAAACTACAAAGGCTTAAAGATGAAAGGGGTATAACACCAATTGAAACAGATATGCCTACCACCAAAACTTGCCAAGCTACAGTTTACCTTACTTATACAACTTATATGCTACTTCATAGACATACTTTGTTTGATTTCTATGGTTTCCAAAGAGCCAAGGACAGGTTCTTTCTCTACCAAGGTCGTCAAAAGGCATCTCAAACCATGGTGAATATGTTGGTTAATGGCAGTAGTAACTATGATAGAAAACAGAGAAATAGACATAGAAAGAAAAGAAAGAGAAGATTTATGAGAAGGCAGAATAAAAATAAGAAGAAGATACATATTACCACCATTGCCAAGTAAGTTGACAAACTAGCTTTTATGTAATACATCAGTTAATGCATTTTATGATGTAGACGTAAATGGAAACCATCAAAATTCCAGCAAGATAAAGCAAAGATTCCTCTAATTGTTTTTGGTGCAGGAATGTTTGGTAAAGACTTGGTAAAACTAAAAGGTAACCAATGTGGAGTAACTGGTATTCTCTGGCGTGCTTTGAAAAACGAGAAAAAGAAGGAGATCTTTTGGTGGTTACAATTGATGAATTCATGACTTCAAGAATCTGTAACATATGCCATGAAGACTCATTGAGAAAGGTGGACGGTGTCAAAGGCCACAGTGTTCTTGGATGTCAAAACTGTAAAACACTGTGGCAGAGAGACATCAATGCTGCCAAGAACATGTTATTAATTTCATCATTAATATGGAATGGTAGTGGTCGTCCGGAGATATTTTCTCCTAAAGCAAGAGACTTATTATAATTTTTATTTAATTCGTATCGCCGTAATAAACACGGTTTTCTCCATAGGGAGATGTAGATCATTACAGATATGTCATAAATATTATTACTATTAAACTGAAGACTAATTTCATGTTTTCCAAATCTCCTTTCTCTCTTTATCTAAATTTAATTTTCGCAACATACAAATTTTATTCTCATTACATCCAAACTTTATCCTCACTGCATCCCAATTTTATTACTTTGAATTTAAAGTGTAAAAACTGTAGGTAAACTCCAGACTCCAGGTATAGGCATGGTACCCAAAAAGGGTCAATTTAAAACATTAGAATGCACTACTATTCTGATGATAAGAAATATTCTAAAAACAATTTGATTGTAAATCTAGATATACACTATATCACTAAATATATCTAGTTTGACTACCATGCAATTAAAACCATTTAAACATCTGGGGTTGATTTTTTACATTGTAAAAATAGTTTATTTTCAATGCTTTATAACATATTTAAGTATCGCAACCTAATATATTTCTTCTGATAATTGTTTCTTATACTTTGCAGGATTATTTCATGTTCATAGACAGCCAGAATGCTTTTTGGGCGCACACAATATATGCCGATATTTTTTGTTCTGGGAAAGGCAGCCCTTGTAATGCTAAATTAGGATTCAGTGATTAATTTGACTAAAGGCAAAAAACTTGCTTTTTGAATGATTTAGCCTGAAATAATGAAAGCTGTCTGGATAATATGATGTCCTTTACTGATTATTAAGTTCTAGTATAATAAGCTTTCTTTATATGAGCTTCAATTTTGAACGCTTGTACAAAACTCATCCTTTTTGCTTAGTTAAATCATGCTAACAATACTGATTGTAAATGTCAAACGAACTAAATTTTTATGTTATCTTTATCACCTTGAAACCAAATGAGGTAAATTTGGTTTATATTTAACATTTTTGTAGTGAATGAAACTGCAACATCCAAAATAAATATTTAACCCCACATTACATTTATATATCATAAGCTTTTATAAATCTTAAAAATAGACATACTTATTTATAATGTACAAAATTGAGGTAAAAGGAACCAATTTTTCCTTACACATCACTAGATAGAGAGTAATACAATCGATGCCGAGAATTTGCAACATTTTTAAAGATACGCCATTGCATTAAATTTGGACGATTCCTTCGTTTTTTTTTTTGTGGTATCATATGATAAATGAACACAAAGACTACAATGTCATTTTGGACATGTCACCAAGCTATTTGTTATTATAATGTTATGCCAAGAATATTATGCACTGTGTAGGCAGTATAGAAACATAACAGATATAGCTTGAATCCACTTCTGTCAATGAAAAAAAAAAAAAAAAAAAAAAAGAAAAAAAGTGAAAAAATAGAGGTAGCGCGTGAATCAAAATGCTTGGCTTTTTATATAATCCCAAAGTCCTCAATGAGGCTTGATAAATGTTATTGGATACCAAAATACTCATTAGCCATTTAAACTCAAATATGGGTACTTTGAGTCTTTTAGCTGAGCCTCTGTTTTGCCTTGTTGCCTTTTAGAGGTGTATTCTTTAATTTGTTAAATTATGAATATAAATATAGATCATCTTCTCCCCAGCAACCCCGACCTTGTTTATTTTCTATTAAGATTATTTTTTCTCTCATTTCTTTCTCTTTTTCTTTCTCTCTCTCTTCCACTTTTTTTTCTCCATTAAATGAGCGTTAATAGACTTGCTGATCTTCATAAAGATCCCCGTAATAACAATAACGGTAATCCTGGTCAAAATCCCGGTAATCCAGGTGGTGGGTATGAGATGCATCCACTTTTATCTACTAAAGGTGATATCTCCTCTGTCCAAGGATTTCTTGATGAAGTTTCTCACGTAAAAGAAAGCATTTCTCAAATCAATTACAATGTCAATACTATTCGATCTTACCAATCGAGTATGCTTCAAACTGCTGATGCTGGAGAGCTTTCAAGAAATCGAGAAGCTGTCGATAATCTTACTAACGAAACCCAAAATATCATGACACACGTGAAACAAAAACTCAAGGAAATTGAGCCTACTTCTCGACATACTGATTTAGCCATGAGAAAAAATGCTTTCAGTTCTGTAACAAGGTCTTTTATGGATGCTATTGAGAAACATCGTAGAGTAGCATTGGAATTTCAGAAGGAAGAAGGACAGCAAATGGAAAGACAAATTAAAATTGCCAACCCTAATGCTACACCTCAAGAGATCCAACAAGCTATTGCAAGTGCAGAACAAGGTGGAGGAGCTGTATTTGCTCAACAATTACTTCAATCTGTTGGTAGTGAATATAGACGTCAAGGCGCTCAAAATACTTTGGATGCTGTACAAGAACGTCATGAAGATATTAAACGTTTAGCTAAAAGTGTTCAAGAATTATCTGTTCTTTTTGAAGAGATGCAACAAATGTTGGAAGCTCAATCTAAGGTTTTAGATACAATTGAACAAAGTGCATATGAAACCACTGCTAATTTGGAAGCAGGTGTTCAATACGTTGAAAAAGCAAAGACATCTGCAAAGGCTACTCGTAGAAAGAAGTGGATTTGTTTCGGTATTTTCATGGTTATTCTTATTATCATTGCCATTGTTTTGGGTGTTACTCTTGCTCCTAAAAACTCTTCCTAAAAATAGCCCTATAATCATTATCATAACCTTTCTATTCTTTCGTCCATTTTGTCAATGTAATGTTCCTCTTCCCCCTTTTTTTTTATATTTTATTTATACCTTTGTAGTATCTCGTTTCTCAACATCTATAATAAACCTAACTCTGTCTCGTAAACGTATAATGAAATGAAAAACGTTGTTATAGGCAAAATGCTCCTTAATAGCATCTTGTGTACATTAGGTATGTATCTAATATAACAATTTAAGGCTTAGTTGTCATACTCTGTCCGTATATCCGCACATTTATACAGAAAAGCTTTTTTTCTTTCTCTTTTTTTTTTTTTTTTTTTTTTTTTTTTTTCCAATAAAAACTTTATTGTTGATTTAAAATTGAAAAAAATGGGGAAAGAAAGCATAAATAAAGGGCGATAAAACTTATCATAAAGAAAAAATTAAAATGACACATAGTTTTTTCCATGTTTTTCTTGTAAAAGAAAATTAGAACACTATTACATAATAAGGGGGGAAGAAGAGGAGGGGATTTTTTCGAATGAAAAAATTGTCTAAATGTTGGTTTGAAAGGTCTTCTGTGTGTTTGTTTTTTTTTTTTTTTTTGTGTATAGATTTAAAAATGGTGTATTAAAAAAAGAGGTGGGTATACAAGTGAAACGAGTAGAATATTAATAAGGAAAAATGCCAAAAAAGGGTGAAATGACTTCTATAGATTGTGTGTGTGTGTGTGTGTGCGAGAGAGAATAACAGGGTATTATGTGATGGTAAATTGTATATTATATATGATATATATAAATGCGAGGGAAATAGAGAGAGATATAGAGAAGAAATTTGACTCTTAATTTACATGTTTCCAATAGAATACATGTTTTCAAGTGCTTGTTTTTGTAATACACCTTGTTGAAAGCTATAAAATACAAGAAATTAGTTGGATTGAAATTACGAATATGCATGTCATTTTCTTACCTTCTGAGTTGCTCATTCTCTTGAACAAGACGTTCAAGTTCAGCCAATATAGTCATTTGAGTAGACTTCAAGTGTTGAATGTGTTGCACAGCTATTTAAAATGTGAAATAAGTAACAAAACCAAAAATAAATTACAAAAAAAAACTTACTTCTATGCAATAATGTTACTTTGCTCATCTTCTTGTTCAAACAAGCAGGTAACTCTGTACGCAAATCCTCAAAGCCATCTTTAATCTGAGCTCTACGTTTTTGCTCAGATTGAATATGAATTTGGCGTCTCAATTCAGTAACGGTAGATGTTGAATCTTGTTGTCTAAAAAAATATTTAGTAAATATGTAATGAAAATAGGATTTATACAAAAAAAAAAAAAAAAATACTTACTCAACTTTTTGCTTACGAGCAGGGCGTCTTTCTTCATCGTCGTCTTCCTCTGAAGAAGAGGAAGAAGAAGAAGCAGAAGAGAATTGCTGTTGTTGTTGACCTTTTTCTTCATCTGATCTACTGCGTTTCTTGGTACTATTATTATTATTAGAAGCAGATTGTTCAAATGATTCCTTGGAATATTGAAGAAATTCAGGATAAAAAGATTCGGGCAATGCTGAAGCCTTTGCAATTGTTTCATTCAAGTAAGCTGTAGCGGCAGCGGAACTGGTACTATTTGTAGAATGAATAGTTGAACTAGAAGAAGATTGTACTAGTTGAGGTGGTACTTGAGGATGATGATAAACAGGTTGGGTTACAGAAAATCCAGACATTAAAGAATCTGGACTTCCGGGACCATGTTGTGCCATGTAAGATGGGCTGGTGATGAAAGGTTCATTACCGTACATGACGCTACTACTAGGTGAAGCAGAAGGAGATGTAGCATAAAATGGTGATACTATAACATATAAAAATGTTAGCATTCATGTATTTTATCTTTATCTTTATCTTTATATAAATATATATAAATATATAAATATATATATATATATATGTATAATTTACCAGGATACATTAAACTAGCTTGTTGCTCAAGCTCTACTTTAGACATGTATTGTTGTTGATGAGATACGGGACACTCATGAAGATATTCGGAAGACCAGTTGAGCTTGTTCATTGTTTTAAAAGAAAGGATTTATAAAGGATTGGTAAGGGGGGTAATAAAGTGAATGTGAATGGGGGTAAAAAATATAAAAAATAAGTATTACTACTTGAAAGAAGTTTGTTTGTTTAAATACGAATAAAATAGAAAAAAAAAGAGAAGAAAAATACATGTAATCCATCCATCCTCCTTTTAAATATTAAGGTTGAAGGTGAGATTAGTTCCAAAAAAAAAAAAAGTGCTACTACTACTACTACTATACATTTTAGTTGCTTCGCGTCAAATATGATCTATAAACTAACCTGAACCAATGGATACTGAGGCACTGTGTTAATTTTTTTTTTTCTCATGCACCGATAATGGATTGTCCTACTATCTTGAATTGCTTTGTACGAGGAGGGGATCCCTTTCTTTGGCCTCCTTTGGGAGTTTGAATTGAATTTCACAACAAAATCCGACCGGAATCAATTCCATTTTATAGATAAAATGAATATAATTGCTTTGATCATTATCATTTATATGTTAAAATTTGAACCTTGTAGCATAAAAGATTAAAGTATAATTGACCAATTTTTACATGAAATAATGAATATAGAAAATTGACATAATCATCTTATATTCCCACACCAAAACCCCTTCTCTTCTTCTTTTTTTTTTTTTTTTATCCCACCTTCCGTGATATGATGAAGGTTTCAATCTTTATTATATTGTGTAGCAATGAAGGGTGGTTGAGATACCGCAATTAGAGTCCCAATCTTTTATATTATACAACCATTTACTTGGTTATCCATGTTGGATTGATTTACGTTTATCTATATGAATCTAACTGATAATGTACATTTTGATGTTATTTCATTTTTAATTTTTATTAATCAAAATTAACTTGTAGTTTATTTTTCATAAAACAAAAACTAGATTGATACCGTATTTTATAAAAAATACATGCAATCTTTATAGAACTTTTTTTTTTGGACCCCATTCTGCCCGTAACTTTTGAATTGTATATGCCGTTTCTTGTTGTAAAAAATCTTTAAAGGTAACCTCATTTTTTTTGTACAACATAAATAACACAGATTTTGATCTATCTCTCTTGCAAAATATTCTATTTGGCTTTAAAATTGTTTACAGTTAAAAACGTACGACAACCTGTTGAACAGTAACTTTATAATACAACAGTAAACCTTATTGCTCTACTCTAAATAAGCTTGCTAACTTGGCTGAACATGTTATCGTAATCATGTTAAATGTTGTTACTATAATTGTAGTCTTTCCTTGTTTTTTTTTGTTGTTGCTGTTGTAACATTTTAAACTTTCTTTTTTTTTATATTAAAAAAAAAATTGGTTTCAAATCATATGACCTTTATCATTACAAGGATTGATATCTTTACTGTTCAGTATAACATTGCTGATTTTAGAGTTAAAGTATCAAAGTTCAATATTCATGTTGTGTACTCTTCAAGGTTTACCCTTCAAAATTGTACTTTTTTTTTTTTATAAAATCACTAGATGCTTCTCTCCCTTTTTCTCTTTCCAAATATAAAAAAAATGCTACAGTTGTCCCTTTTTCTATAAGATTGAAGCATTTTTCTCTATTTCTCCTATTTTTTCTTTTTTCTTTTCTTTTAAAATGAGTATTTTCAAGTGTAACATTACACTTGAACATACAAAAATGACGTGCACTCGCAATCCTAACATTACTAAAGAGGATTTCTTTTATAATTTACTTTATTGTTTGTTATAATAAATAATAAACATTGTTATAAACATTCAAAATCAATAGAAAAAGCTATATAGCTTTTATTTTGGTGACAATCATGTAAAAAATATCCCGGTTAGACGTATATATTCATTAATTTTTTCATGTTGTGTTACTAGAGAAATTTCTATTAGTTTTTTTTTTTTTCGGAACGCCTAAAATGAGAAAATACTCAGTATTATACAGACAGTATCGGATTGAGGGATTTAAGCACTATAGTCTTGATTAAAAATGTTGGGTTCTTTAGCAATTCGTAATGAGTCTGTGCATCTTTTTTTAAATTTTTGATAATTTAAAAAGCAATGCCATTTTTTTGTAGATCAGAGATATATATGTGCTTGTGCGTGCGTGTGTGTGTGTGTATTTGCGTAAATATAGATTTGATTCTAAACTATTTGATGACAAGTTCCTTTTTAGCCTGAATATTCCTTTTTTCATCATTTATATGAAAGCGCGGATATGTTGTTCAATGAGCATTTTTGTTATTCGGAGTTGAGCATTAAAAAACGGGTAAAAATGTTAGATTATTGCCTGTATGTAAAGTATTTAATTACATGGAAAGAATAACAAAAAGTGAATTTTCACATGTAATAAAATATATTAAAAGAGGGGCGATTTTGTTTATTATTATTTTCTATTTATATAAATATGATTACCAGGTTTTGGTATACTTTTCACCTGTTTCTAATAATCCAACAGCCATTTGCAATGCATTTTCAATTTTTTGATTTAAAATACCACCATGGTGATCTTGTTTCTTTTTACTGCTGTTATCAGTATTTTCTAGTAATTGTCTTTGTTTTGATTCGGCATTTATAATAATAGGTAACTGTAATAATACTTTGCATATAGTAATTGATAACTGCATTCTTCTCCATAAACTAAAATAGGATAGTGTTCTTAATTCATGCTGCAATTCATATAATTTCATGAGTTCAAATTGAACAACTTTATAATATTGATGTGTAGCTATGTAAAAACCTTGTAAATAACATATCAAATAAACAAATAAGTATTTTTTTTTTCTTTTGTTTTTTTTTACATTGAAATAGTTCACGCATTTTTCGAAAACCTAATTCAATCTGAAGAATAGCATCTTCTGTGATATGCATACCAGGATTTGTTTCATTTAAAGCATCTATTAATAATGTTGTATAATTGTCAGATGATTCTTTTTTTGTTTTTTTGTTTTTGTTTTGCTTTGTAGATATATTTACGTATAAATGCTCTCATTGTTTGAAACTCTCCATCCAACATTTCATTAAAAAGCTATAAAGCAATAAATTATACAAGTTATCAGATCTAAAAACCACAATTTTACCTGATGTAGTACTCTTTGTAATGTTTCATTTGGATTATCATCATCTGAAGAAACAAACGATGAAGATGTGTTTGATGTTCCTTTATGTTTTGATACATCATACAATAGTTTTGATGATGGATTACTAAGAGTCTCATAAGCTATAGAAAGAACTAGTATATATATATATATATATATTTTTGAGTTTTTTGGGTTTTTTCTTTCCGAATAATCAATGTAGTTTACTTTGAAAACTTTCTGTTGCTCGAGGATAAGATGGTACAAACTTATCTGGATGACAAACTCTACTTCTCTACTAAAAAAGTAAATATAAAGTTCAATTTAATAAAGCATAATTCCATATACTTTGATATATGCTCTTCTTATTTCTTCAGTTGGTGCATCTTTTTTGATTCCAAGCACACGATAATAATCAGGCGCAGATAAAATTTCCTCTACAAATCTATATTTTTCCTCTTTTTGTGGTTGTTGATTTGTATTAATAAATGGCATTTCCTGAATAATAATGAATTCTTTGAGGGAAAAAAAAGGATATAAAAAAAAAGAGACAAAGGAGAAAGAGAGAAGGGGTCAATCATTAAAAAAAAAAAAAGCCTGTTATTTTGATATCTATATACAGGCAGTGGCAAGGCTTAATTTTTTTTTTAACATGTGAAAATTTATAGGGATTTGTTTATTATCATGCTGAAAAATCCTCAGCAGAAAATGACCCAATTTTTTTTTTAATATGATAATATAAATTTATTTTCTCTTGTAACAAAATTACAATTAAAAAACTTAGACCTTTTGCATAGCAGCAACATCAACGGATTGGACATAGTCTTCGAAATCGGCAATAGCAGCACACAAATCATCATCCAAAGAGACCTTATCATCTTCAACGACACAGTTAATTTGAAGCTTCTTGATACCGTAACCGATGGCAACAAGTTGAGAACCACCCCAGATAAGACCATCCATTTGGATACTCTTGACAGCAGCAGTCAAAGCATCCATATCGGTCTCATCATCCCAAGGCTTAACATCAAGAGTGACGTTAGTCTTAGCAATAGTCTTGGGCTTACCAGCCTTCTTGGCGTTATATTCAGCAATACGTTGAGCCTTAACCTTCTCGGCTTCCTCATCAACTTCTTCATCATCAGAACCGAAGAGATCTAAATCTTCATCATCTTCCTCGGCGGCAGCAGCAGCAGGAGCGGCAGCAGCTTCCCTATAAAGAGATACATTAACAATTTGCCCTGATCATTTTAAACGCGTTTTTTTTAATGTGTGTAACTTACTTGGTGATCAAACCTTGGACGGCAGCAATGTGAGCGTACCATCTGGCCAAGTGAGGGTAGGCCTCAGCAGAGGGACCTTCGGTCAAAGCAGCAAAGACGGACTTATCAGCTTCGGAGGCTTCAACACTATGAAACAAGAAATAATTAATTTTTCTAATCACTACAAAAAAAAAAATATACAAAGTTTTTAGATATTTACCCCTTAACGTAGGAAACGTTCTCGAAGTAGTTATCGAGGATCTTATAGGCCAAAGGAGCTTCAAGAGTGAAAGACATGTTGTATCAAAATTTAATGAGAAGGAGAGAAAAAAAAAAACTCTCTAGTTGCTATACTATCCGTTTTGTGTAAGAAAAAAAAATTCGTAAAAAAAAAAAAACTTTTCTGTCACAGCCAGATCAACCCAACACTGCTTTCCACAAGCCACTTCATCCTTAAGGTCTTCAAAGTTGCTTTTGTCAAGCACGTTTGATATCCACAAGCCATTTTCAAATGTAATAACAAGTATTCATTAAGCCATGTTAGCAGTGTTTAAAGCTATTATGCCTTTTTAAAAGATATTCTACTTTTATCTTTAATTGATATCATAAAATCTGAGTCGATAAAAGCATCAACAACATGAAAAAACAATCCTGTAGCTATATAATTCATCACTACAAAACTTTTTCAGGCAATAAAAATTGTTTTCTGGTCCTTTAAAAGATTTTTTGTTGTTTTAATCGCAATGTTAAACAAATCTGAAGCAGTACACAAGCTGCTTATTACGTTTGAAGCATGCTCACATTTTTTTTCTATGGGAAGCATATGGATTGCAGTGTAAATTTGGTTGAATTGATAAACATAATGCTTACCAAAAAAGTGTTCGGGAGTTGAAATACGAAAAGCGATTTTTCATCCAAAAAAAATCGAAAAATTTTGATTTCAAAATAACGTAACAAATCGCATAGAAAGTTGAATTAGTCAACTAAAAAGCTTTGGTAGAGCTTTAAATTTTCTATCCATCTATGTATTTTTTAAAAATATTCTTCTACAAATATTTTTTTTGAATCTCAATAATGTATAACTGAGGTTTTTGGACCAAAAGTGTACAAGCTTTATTATTAATAATTAATCAATGTTTTTATTAAGTAGACGACAATTTTATCTATCGATCAAGCTATTATATGCAGCTGTAGCTGCATTTTTCGTGGCGAAAATCAAAAATTTAAACCAATTTTCGAAATTTTTTAAAATTCAGGTCGACCAAGTACAAGGAAAAAACGTTGATGAAATCAACAATTAGCTCAATTGCAGTTTTCTCCGCCAAAAATTAATATTTTTCCAAATAGAAAAATGGAATGGATAAGTATTATTGAGGACTATAATATGAAAATGTGTATACATATTTAAAGTATTTCTATCTATTTGGAATGCTGAAAAATATTAAAAAAAAAAGTGAAAAACGTGAAAAAAATAAAAGTTGCGATACTCAAATATGTTATAAAGCATTGAAAAACAAACAATTTTCATTATTTTCAAAACGCTGTAGCTTGCTTTTTCGTTGAGATACAGGCCTCTGAAGCGTTGACTTTTACTGTGTAAAAAATGAAACCCAGATGTTTAATGGGTTTGTAGTAGCCCAAAATAAAAGCTTGATAAAAACCGTTTATTTGCTATTATTCAGTAGTATATTGTGTATATATTAGAATAGTAGAAGTTCTGTTAAAAAAAAAAAGTAACGAATTATGGCCGTTAAAAATGGCCTATTCTGGTTTCAGAATCAAATCAGATTATTTCAACTGAAATTGTGCCTTAGGAAAAAATAATGCATTCTGAAATGTAGCGAATAGTAAAACAGCAACTCAATTTCCTGCGTGGCAATTGTTATCCTATATGCATTTGAGAAATAAAAAAATGAATATATTACGATAAATAGTAGATATATGTATAAAAGCTTACGACACTTTTGATAAGCGCAAGTAAAAAAAAAAAAAAAAAAAAAAAAAAAAAAAAAAAAAAAAAGGATGAACCTATGATTTGTGGAAAAGGAGCATGTAGTACAGATTGCGACATACAAACTATCATGATTTCTATATGAGTTGTAACAGTAATCAAAATAATCTGCAATTTGTATAAAAGTTGTTGAATGCATTTTAGTTAAAAGCTGTACTAAACAATGGAATTAGCTTATAATATAAACAATCTTTGAGTGTTCTTTTTCATGTTTTGTATATTATATACAAATATACGCAAATGGGTGAAACATAAGCCAAAACACTTAAACCCCTCAGATTGAGCTAAATCCAGGAATCGATAAAATAGATTTTTCAAGAGGCAAAGGATTTGTCCAACCAAAACTCTAAAAAAAAAAAAATTTCTGCTACATAGGCAATCGCCATAATTCACTCACCCGCCACCTTTATACAATATACAATCTCAGATGATAAACAGAAATCAAGGTGGTACATTAGTATAACCTGATTGATTACTCACCATGACAATGATGTTATCGATATGTTTATGAATGCATATAATAACACAGTTATTTATATATATATAAAATCTTTTGTTATTGTAAATATGGTAATGTTTTCCAGCGTGTGATATCAAAAAAAAATAAAATAAAGATAAACTAGGGGTGTCACACTAATTAAAGGGGAGGTATTTATTCTATTCGACAAAATCAAGAATTACAAAACCTTATTTTCAGGAAAAATGGCTTGTGTCGTGAGAGATTTACATAAATCAAAACCTGACGTAAATCAATTGTACACTGACAATATTTCACTCATATGTGTGTATATAGTGAGCTATTTATTCAATAAATTTTTTGTGTATGTCTCACAAATCATAAATGTGTTGTAGGAGCCATATTTGCTAAAGGAGAGAATGAGGGTAGCAATCACATCTATATCTTGTTTTACATACACGGATCCGTATGTCACTTTTTTTTAAAAAAAAAAAATCATATAAATATCTCTTGTAGCATTTAATCAAATTTTTAATTTATTTATCCTATTGTCCAACTCATTACACTTTATTGAAATGACTAGTAATAATAGTGATATTGAGAAATTGCCTGCAACTGCAATTCAATTTTCGGATTCTTATCAACACATTGATAGATCAAATGGTGAAACTTCTGCTGCAATGAAAAAACGTTTAAGACGTACTCCATCTACTGCAAGCCATGCCATCATTGCATATAGAACCCTTTCTATTACTGTTTCTGAACATCAAGCTAAAAAAGTTAAACATACAAAAAAATCCAAAAAAGATTTAGCAGAAGGTTAGATGATAATTACAAATTTTTTGACCTTTTGACTAATTTATATATATATATATATATATATATATATATAGATTTATCAAGTGCTTTATATCATAAAATATCTCTTTTGGAATTAAGTCAACAATACAGGACAAATATTGAACAAGGCCTTGATACAGCTCAAGCTGTCAGTCGTGTATCTGAATATGGTAGAAATGCTATTTCTCCTCCTCCAAGCAACTGGCTCAGAAAATTCTTTAATTATTTCTTTGGTGGTTTCTGTAGTTTACTTTGGTTTGCTAGTATCATTTGTTGGATTTCTTGGAAACCTTTAGGTGAACCCAACCCTTCTCCTCTTAATTTGGCTTTAGCAGTTATTCTTATGTTTGTTATCTTTTTGCAAGCCTTTTTCAATGCTTGGCAAGATTGGTCTACAAGTCGCGTGATGAACTCTATTAATAACATGCTTCCTACACAAACATTGGTTATGCGTGATGGAAAAATTGTTACTATCGATGCTACGCATTTAGTGCCTGGTGATGTTGTTCATGTAAAAATGGGTAACAAAATTCCTGCAGATTTGCGTCTTGTTGAGGTTTCAGATGATCTTAAATTTGATCGCTCTGTATTGACTGGTGAATCAGATGCTATTCCTGGTACTGTTGATGCTACAGATGATAATGTATTGGAAAGTCATAATGTAGCTATGATGGGAACACATTGTTTGAATGGCTCTGCTATTGGCGTTGTTGTATCTATTGGTGATAATACATTGATGGGTAAAATTGCTTGTCTATCTCTTTCTGATCCTAATGTTCGTACTACACTTCAAGTTGAAATCTTGAGGTTTGTTATTATTATTGCTATATTATCTATTTCTGTTGGTGCTATTTGTATTATTACTTGGGCTGCTTGGTTAAGAAGAGAATATCCTGACTTTTTGAGTCTTTCTAATGCTTTGATTGCTGTTATCAGTGTAATTGTTGCCTTTGTACCTGAGGGTAAGTTTATATATATATATATATATATATATATATATATTAGAGGTTTATCTAAAATATAAAACTATTAATTAATTAGGTATGCCTATTGCTGTTACTTTATGTCTTACTTTAATTGCTAATCGTATGCAAAAAAACAACGTATTATGTAAAGTATTAACTACTGTCGAAACATTGGGTAGTGTTAATGTATTATGTTCTGATAAAACTGGTACACTTACCGAGAACAAAATGTTTGTTTCTGATGCAAGTATTGGTACTGAGGGCTATACATCTGCTACATGTAAAGAAATCTATTCCTCCAACACAAAGGCTACTGATGATATGATTCCTCAATTAAGACAAATTCAACTTACTTCTGCTCTTTGTAATGGAGCAAGCTTTGATACTGCTACTTCTCATTTGGAGATTTCTAAACGTACTGTATTTGGTGATGCTACTGATTGTGCCATTTTACGTTTTGCTGAAAGTTTGGATCCTTCTAAAGCCACTGTTGAAACTATCCGTGCTGATAATGAAAAGATATTCGAAATTCCTTTTAATTCCAAGAATAAATGGATGATGTCTATTTCTCGCCCACTCAAGAAATCTATGGCTGAAGCACTCTCTACCGGTTCTAATATTGTGTCTCAAGATGATTGGGTATTATTTTGTAAAGGTGCTCCTGATGTTATCTTGAGTAGATGCTCTGGTATTTTGCTTGCTGATGGTACTGAAGAAACTTTGACTGATAAGCGCACTGAATTGTTGTTAAATCTACAAACTAAATGGGCTAATGAAGGTAAACGTGTCTTGTTATTGACTCGTCGTATCATTAAATCAGAAGAAACACCTGAAAATACTGTTGCTGGGACTTCAAGCTTTGCTTCTTGGGCTACCACTATGAACAAATCTCTTGTAATTGTTGGTATGATTGCCATCGTTGATCCTCCTCGTCCTGAAAGTGCAGAAACTGTCAGTATTTGTAGAAAAGCTGGTATTCGTTTCTTTATGGTTACTGGTGATTTTCCTATTACTGCTGCTGCTATTGCTCGTGAGATTGGTATTTTTTCTACCGAACACCCTCATACTATTCAAGATTTGGATCCTACAAAAAATACAGCTGATGTTGTTAAATACATTCCCAAAAAGTTTACTAATGAAGCACCTGCTACCGATCTTGAAAGCTATGGAAACTCTGAATCCAGCAGCACTATTAACAACAAAGTAATGACTGATGCTATGGAAAATGGTACAAGAAAATCTCTTGTATTGTCTGGAAATGATATGATCACTCTCAATGATTCTCAATGGGAACAGGTTTGTCAATATGAAGAAATCGTCTTTGCTCGTACCTCACCCGATCAAAAATTGCGCATTATCAAGGAATTTCAAAAGCGTGAAAATGTAGTTGCCATGACAGGTGATGGCGTAAATGATGCCCCTTCTTTAAAGGCTGCCAATGTTGGTGTTGCGATGGGTGGTGGATCTGATGTTGCTATTGAAGCTGCTGATATGATTTTACTTGATAAATTCTCTAGCATTGTTGCAGCTATTGAAAATGGTCGTCTTGTATTTGATAATCTCAAGAAAGTTATTGTATACCTTTTACCTGCTGGTTCTTGGTCAGAATTGTGGCCTGTTCTTGTCAATATTTTCTTGGGCTGTCCTCAAACAATGTCTTCTTTTCAAATGATTGTTATCTGCGTATTTACTGATTTGTGTCCTTCAATGGCTATCATGATGGAAAAACCTGAAGCTGGTTTATTAAATCGCCCTCCTCGTCGTCCTAAAAGTGATCGTTTGGTGAATGGTAGACTTTTACTCCATGCCTATGGCTTTATTGGTTTGATGGAAATGTTATCATCTATGTTTCTCTTTTTCCTTTATTTAGGAATGAATGGTCTTGGTCCTAGCAAAGTCTTCCTCTCATTTTCTAATTTAACTAATCCTGACGGTTACATGGGATTCACTGCTAATGAAATTACTTCTATGGTTAATACTGCTCAATCAATTTATTTTGTCAATTTAGTCATCTGTCAATGGGGTAATGTTCTTGCCACTAGAACCAGAAGACTTTCAATTGCACAAGCCAATCCTTTGTGGGGTCCCAATCAAAATCTGTATCTTTTTGCTGCCATGGTTGGCTCTCTTGCTATTGCTCTCATTATCTTGTATGTTCCTGTCTTTAATATTTACTTGGGAACTGCTCCAATTCCTATTAAATTCTGGTTTATTCCTTTTGGTTGGGCTGCTTTCATTATCTCAATGGATGAAATCAGAAAACTTTTATCCCGTAAATTCCCCAATAGCCTCTTTGGAAAATTGGCTTGGTAAATATATCCCTCCTCTTAACTTAATATAACTCCAAATAGAACTTATATGTGCATTTTTAAATAATAAATCTATAATAAAACAATAATCTCACTATGTAAAACATAAAAAAAAAAAAAAAAAAAAAAAAAAAACGTTATGAGCCTTTATTGTAGTAATAGTTTTTAAAGGATTTCTTAAGGCACAAAAAAGTATAATGTCCTATAAAGTAATATATTAACAAATGATTATCAAATATTGATCCATAATATTCTCTTAATTTTTGTTTTAAAAATTAAAACTAGCAAAGATTTATGGCTTTTTGCTAAATAAATTGCTATTCTAATGCAATGTTTCCAAAAAAAAAAAATTGTATAAAATCTTATAAATTGATTAATTAAAAGTTCATCAGCAAGATAAAGCCCTTTTGAATACGCTCAAAATATTATGTAATACTCACTGGTATTAAGCTTGATGCACCCTATTTCTGAAGTTTGTGTGGATGATACGCGAGTAAAATATGTAACCACTCTTTTTCTTTTCTTTTTAACTTTATAATTATGTCTCTTACACGATCACCAGAAAATATTGAGAAAGATATTTCTAATATAGAACATGCCTTATTAACGGTAAAAGATATTTGGATATAGCTAATAAATGTCGCTTTGTTCACACTTTTCTTGATTCAAAGGTTTCGGAAATCCGTTCCTCTCTTAAACACTTTACAGATATTGTACAAGTAGAGCAAAAAGGACCTAGTTTTGTACAATCATTTAGTGATAGACTTAAATGTGTTCGACGTGATTTGAATACATTATCTGCAGAGGGAGAAAACCTCAAAGGTACGTATAATTTAAAGTTAAGAAATTTATATTAGTGCTCTAATATATTTATTTTGTCTTACAGGTGCTTTGGAACATGCACAAGTTGCAGCTATTGAAAACAAGTTCAATTGGAATCTGATAAAAAGGTAGAAAAATTAGATTTACAGCATAATTCAGTCTTATTGAGCATCATCATCATCATCGTAGTGAGGCAGAAAAAGAAGCTGCAGAGGAAGAAATTAGATATAGAGAGGAAGAGGCCAACTCTGGAAAAGCCAAAGAAGTAGGCTCTATAGTGAAATCAAGTGCAAACCACGCCTACAAGTAAGCTTAGATTTACTAGAATATGATTATTTGTTTCTAAATATGATGTTGTATTAGAGAATTATCATCGATTGTGCTTGAAAGAAAATCCAACTTGACACCACCAGAGTAAGAAAAAAAAGGCATTCAAAATATTTAATTTACAATTAATGGTTAATGACCTACATTTTTATAGACCTCTTTTCTTTACAAAATACATCAATGAATGGCTAACAGAAAATAAAGCAACCAATGCTGATTTATCAGTGATTTTTGAAAAGCAAGAACAACAAACACTCTGTGGATCAACATGTAGAATTAAGGTACAAACTGATTGGGAAGAAACTGATATGGCAATACAAAGATTAATAGCTCTGTAGATTTGTACACGCAAGGCTTTAGTAGCAGATTTAGAATTAGAATATGAACGAGGATCCGATACACTAGTTATTCATCAATACGATATTAAAAGTGTCAAAGAAGAGGTTGGTTAGCAATATTGAAAAAAAAAAAAAAGCTATAATTTCAAAAATCAATACTTATCAGGTTTGATAGAAACAATCTTGGAAAGATTCCCAATATTTAGTATTCCAAAAAGTGAATCTTTTGGCTACAACAGCATTCGAGGATATGTTAGTTTTCTTTGCAAAAGAGGCTTTATATAATATATTGGTAAATATAAGATCGTTTAATTTTCTATTGAACATTAATTCTTATTTCATGTTATAGAATTGGTTCGCAAGCTATCGTAATCTGTTTGTTTCTCCATGTCAACGCTGTCATAAACTGCTTCAATTCGACTCACCGCAATATAAATATTTACCACCAATGGTGAGAACGTGGGCAAAAAAACAACCAATTCATCAAAATGATCATGTTCCTATTGTGCATAGTATAGGTGTAGCATACCATATGCGATGCTTTACTGAATATAAAAACAACCATGCCATGTAATAAGTTATTTTATTTAGATTTGTAAAAAAAAAAAAAAAAAAAAAAAGCACAAATGTCTTTTTATTTGATGGACTATCGCACAAATAAATGCATGGAAGGATTGCTTAATAGTACAAAACCATGTAAATACTATTTTTTCCTAAAAACAAAATATCATATCAAAATTGACATGCTAGAGTATGTCTTGGTTGTAATCAATCTATTTTATCTTGATTGGAAATATATGAAAAAATCCTTTAAAAATAACGAAATATGTAGAATCTGCTTTATAAATCATTTTTTAAAGACATGATTTGTATTTCAAGCTATAAGGCTTACATTAGTTGATTTATATATGCTAATTTTTAGATTATTAATGAATGCTATATTTGTCACTTGATTTGATACCCTCAAAAGTGAGTTTAACTATCAGGTACAGCATCAATTTCAATAATACTTCATTAAAAGACTGCTTTGAAGGACTGCATTTCTTGATTAAAGGAGCATTTTTTTCATAAAAACGAAAAAAAAAGAAAAGAAAAAAAAGCTTCATTGATCCCATATTATTATATAAACTATCAACAATGCCCCACAAAAGAGCAAAAGCTAGTGTTCGTAAAGCTAGACAGGCCGAGTAAGTTGTGAACTATTTTGTTGTTAGCCAGAAAGAGCCTACTAATTATTATTTTCTAAAATTAGAAAGGATATGCCTGTAGCCAAAAATGATTTAAATGTCGAAGATACTCCTAAGGGATTTTCCCGCTTATTAAGATTTAAAGAAATGGCCATTAAAAGACAAGAAGAAAAAAAGGAAGCCAAGAAAAATGTAGAAGCTCTTGCTACTGTAAGTGTATATTAAAATTTGTTTAAAAGGATATTAGGATTATAAACAAATTTTACATTTGTAGAAAAAAAATATTAATATCCAACCTGGTGAAAAAATGAGAGATTTTGTTCATAGAGTAGAAAGCGAATTTCAGTCTGAAATGATTGCAGCACAAAAGAAATCTAAGCCTGTGAGTGATAGAAAAAAGCGTAACCAAGAAACTAGAAAACAAAAGAAAGTGGCCAAATTACAAAAAGAACTGGATTTATATGGTGGTCGAGACTTTGATGACTTGAAGGATAAGGTTAAATTTGGTGAAGTTGCTGATGCACCACCTGTTTTGAACAAAATACCCAAGGCACGCGGGCGTGGCAAGGAGGTAAATTGCAAAGAAAGATATGTAAACAATAAGGAATATTTAAATTTTGTTATTTTACTAGATGCTCGAGCAAAAGAATAAGAAGGCTTTAACAGCATCATCAACAACAACAAACACAACAACAACAGCAGCGGCAGCAGAAAAGAAAGAAACAGGCTACGAATCAGAAGAAGATGAAAATATGAAGGCATTGAAAGCATCTCACAAGAGAAAGATCCAAAATATGAGTGCAGCAGCACGTATTCAATTAGATAATGAAAGAGAAAAGGTCATTGAAGCTTATCGTGCAAAAAAAGCCAAAAGAATGAATGATTCTGGATTGAACTAATAAAAATATGTAAATATATAGTAGCATATTCCTTCTAGTCCACACATAAATTCTAGTTTTGTTATAAATATACTTGAAGTTATTGCTTTGTCTATTTCTATGTTGATTTCTACACTTTTTAAAAATGCGTTTCTGTAGCTTGGCTCTTGTTTCTGCATTTCTGTTAGCATCTGTAAATGCTATTGCTGTTTATCGATCCAATATGGTCATTGAGCCCGAAACATTTAAGGTTGCATCTGAAGCTTTCACATTAGAATTAAAGGAAGATTTTGAAACCTTCCATTGGATGAAAGAAACCCAAGATTCTACAATGGTTGATCGTACATTTGCTTTTGAATTAAAAGAACCCGCTGAATTACAAATCACTGATTTCATGATGGGCGGTGATGCTTTTGAAGTGATGGACAATGGCAACTTAATTGGAAAGACTTCTAGTGTTCTGCAAGATGTAAATGTAATTGATATATATGCTGCTACTCCGGAGAAAGCTCTTAAAGATAAGCGTTTCTCAAAAGCTACTTTTTCTCTTGAAGCTGGATTGCATGAAATTACAATTAAAGTTGCAAATTCATTGTACGAAAATGGTACTGGTGCTATTCGTATTGTCCAGATGATACAACCCTTATACAAGCGAGGTGAACATCATGATGATGATGAAGATGATGAAGATAATGATGAAGATAATGATGACGATGATGATGACGATAGAGACGATGAAGATTTTGAAGACTATGGGGACTATGGAGATTATGGAGACGACGAAGACTATGGAGAATATAAAGACGACGAAGATTATTACAAGTATCATGGCAAGGACAACGGCAATAAAGTTGAAGAAGATCCCTATTTGGATTGTGAGTACTATTAATGCTAGCAAACTAATCACCTCGACTCCAAACTTCTCCACCGAGGCAACTATCACGTAAGTTTATTGTTGTAAACACTAGAAGTATTTAACACCCACTTTTTTTCTTACATAATAGTGAGGTAACCACTATTACTGTAAGAAACAAGATTATTATATTTTCCTTTCCCAACAACTGGATGAGATGATGTTTTATTACTTTGAGCGTGGAATAATTATACCAAAAAAAATATAATAAAGATGATATATACCATCAAGCATCCATGTGTAATTTTATATGACCATATACTTGCACAAGTACTTTACAAATGTGTTCACACGAAAGATAGTACATAGTCTAAAATATACGATGAGTTAAATAATAAATCGCCTAAACTAATAAAACAAATAGCATTGTGCCCGTTTTATATCTTAATATTTAACAGTAATATAGTATACGCAAAATGAATCACCATTTTTTTGTACTATCTCGCTTGATTTTAGCTGTATTTTGCTATGATGTAATGATATACAGTATAACTTGGAAATATCTAAATGATGAGGGCTGCTAACATTGTTTAAAAAGAGGGGTTAAATGGCTCAGTAACATTGCTCAAATAATCAATTCTACGTAGCATCTCAGGCTCTTTTACGTTAATAAATTAAAATTCTCATGATGTGAAGCACGGTAAACATAATATAATTCTTGATAGTGATCAATTGATGTATTTATAGAGTTCAGGGTGCTATTATAACAATGATATAATCAAATTCACATTTCGCTGATTGGACTTTCATTAAATTGTTCGAATCATAAGTTAATATTAGTATGAATTAGCATACAGTCAGGACTCGTTCTAATGAACTGCTGGAGGTAAAAAAAAATGTGCCCAATATAGCGAATATTCCGTGATAATAATGGATTAGATTCTCTATATAGTACAATGCTTGGAATAATTATACCAAATGCAGTGAAATACTACTAGTCTTTCGCCACATCAAATTCACTAAGTAAATCTTGGGTGAGGATCTATGATTAAGTTATGTCAAATTGTACAATGAAACATCTAAGAGTCATCAATCTTTCTCATATGCTTAACAGTCTAAGCGAGGATAAATTACCCTACTTTTAATAATTTGCAATAGTAACATTTAATAATTACTATAAATACCAAATATATTCAAATATATTCAAATAATCTTTTTGAGCCTTTTTTTTACTTTTAAGCTATCTTCAGTAAACCTAGAAGAGTTATAATTTTATTTCCCATGTTGCTTTTCGTATTGAAGATTGCTCTTGAACTACATTTTTACTGATCTTTGGAAAGATTACCATCTTTCTAGGGTTTTGATTAAAATCGAAATGTCCAGCTCCACACGTACCGTTTCAAACTCTTAGAATAAAAGTTATCAACCGTATGTAAACATTTATGTGCTTCGCAATAGATCATCTATTTTTTAATGATCGCTTTTGTATTAGAATAAGTATGTTAATTAATGTGTCTTTTTAATAAATACTTTAATTTTAGAAAATAAATATCTTAATAAATAGCCTTCATTTTTCTATATTCAACGTCAGGAACGTGCTCTCTTTTCTATAGCCAACCCCATATTAAGCTTTTTTTTTTTATATACTCGATACTGTTAAGTAGGTACAGGTTAGTCGCATTATCCTACTTGCTAAATTTATTTTTTTATATTTCACGAAAAGCCCAAAAGCAGGTAAAATTTACTGCTTTTTCCTTAAAAACTGAGTTTCGCTTTTCATCCCTAATTTACTTTTTTTCCCACCAAATAACCCTAAAAAAGTATTATATGTCAATGCACCTGAGATGTCGAGCTTTAATTCAAAAATGAGTATTCGGGAATATCCTATTTTTTGCAGCTGGTATAACTTTTTTAGTGCTAATGTTTCAGATTTTTACAGATATTTCACGTCTAAAAATTAAAAACTTTGAGCCTTTATATCTTTCCAAGTACCTAGGCTATACAATTACTGTCAGATAATAAAACTTACTTGTTCTGAAATTCTTTACAATATATTTAAGTATGAAAGAAATCTGAACGCTTTTTTTTTCTTCTTTATTTGGCATTTTTTATAGAAGGCTTAAAATATTTGTTAAATTGAGCAGCAGCTGTTTTCTATTTCTCTTACACTAAGCAAAAATTCATAATTCCACAATGGGAATTACGAGGAATGATTTTATTCACGTACGTGAACTATATGTGAATTATTAAGTGAATTAAACTCATCTTATTTGAAATAAGCTTGGGATTCAGTGATTTCTTTTGCTTTATTTAGTAATTGCCCTTTTAAGAGTTTTTGTGTGAGAATAATAAATAATGAAAAACGAATAAAGCTATTAACCATATTTTCATTCAAATTTGAGACAATAAAAAGAATTCTCAACATAAAAAAAAAACGCATGAAACACTAGGAGCGATTACATTTATTTTTTAAAAAGATTATATCATGTTTCATCGTAAAATACATTTCCGCAAATTAGGTACCAGATAGTTGGTATTACTTGTAAATGCATTTACAGGTTTATCTATAAATAATTATCACAAAAAGTTTTGTCAATAGCTAATTGAGTTTGGTTATATATCAGTGCCACAATTTAATTTAAAAAACAAAAATTGAATAATAAAAAGCAAGATAGTTTATGGTTGAGGAAAATTAATTATTTTATTTAAAAATGCATAGTAAGGTATATTGTAATAGCATGGTTTATCAATTGCCATTGGCACAAATAATAGCATTACAAGTGAAACCCATAAGTAAAGGCGAATTAAACGGAATGACAATATATATAACGCATGTTTTTGAAACAAATACCATTGCAGCAACAGCCAGTCATAGCATTAGGCTCGTAATTAAAAACATATTATCTAGCAATCAAAAACCATTGAATATATTTGATATATTTGTGAGATATCTAAATGAAATAGTTACCTTCTCAAAAACACGCCAACAACGACAAATAAAAGTGTCCACTTTATTTGAAGAAATACTTATTAGTCATGGTATATTGCAATTAGCTTATATATTCATACCTTATAATTTACAGTAGAAACAAACATCATTTGAAAACAATTGTGGTCCGAAAAAATATAGTTCCTATAAATAAAAAGAAATTACCAAAAGAGATAGGAAGCGTGTTGAAAATACAAATTAAGAGACAATAACTTATGAACATTTAAAAAAATTTAGAAAAGAAAAACAAAAAATTAGACTGAATACCCTTTATTTACACTTTTTTTGCCACAGTTTTCTGAGTCGTTTTTTGTTTCAAATGATCTTTAGAGTTTGATGCAGTTAAGTCTCCACCCCAAAAGAAATCGATTCTTAAATAAAAAAAATATACATCTGAATCCACGAATTCAACAACAACATCGGTATGTAAAAATGTATGAAATAGTATAAATAATCTAAATGATTCTATTCAAACAGAAAACAGAAAAACTATAAATATAATAATGTTTAGAAGAAGCTCAAGAAGACCAGTGTCACCTGCTGTTCTAAATGCTCCAATTCAAAAAGAATCTGTGGAATCTGTAGTAAACATTGAAACTGTTACTGACGAAAATCAGCAAATTAGTCTGAATGCCTCATTAGCATCAATGAAGCAACTTGTGAAAAAAACCCAAAGTGTCATCCTACAAAATCAAAAGGATATCATGATTGAGATCAAGAAACTCACAGAGCTGGTTACTTCATTCATAAGAAGAGATGATGGTGAGAGATCTCTTGCCACTACAGCAGTTCCGAGTGCTTTTAATGTCAAAACTGGTGTAAGTTCAACATATTTTTTCAAATGTTTATCCTCGGACATCTAGTAACTTACATTTTGTAACATTAAACTAGAATCGGATTTTAGATGCCCTAACTGAAGGAATTGCCGAATGGGATCTATTCAAGAGAATCGATGGCAAAAAAAATAAAGAAGTAATTATTTTGATATTGCATAGGTGATAGAGTTCTTTTCTAGCGTCAAGACTATCATGAAGTCAATGCAGGATGTTGAAAACCTTTCTAGACCAGTTTCTAAACGGCTAAAAAGAAGAATGCATCCTCATGTTGAAGATGAACCTAGGTCTACGCCTGATGAAGCAAAATAAATGTGTGAGACGGCCTCGAAAATGCTGATCTAGTCAGATCTTTTTGACGAAACACTTGTAGCACAATAAAGACTAGTTTAAATGGTTTGTTTATAAATGTATCTTTTTATTTATTAGTATTATGTATATGAATTTTATTATATAATTTCATATCTAAAAATATTGTTCCATCACTTCCTTTACCACATTTATCAGTCTTGGATACAAAAAGTATCATTTTATTAGTATTTGTAACTATTTGTGTTCTTAGTTCTGGGCCATCTAATTTAAAGGATTTTAATTCTTTACTTTTGTTTATCAGGATCATAATTTTTAATTTTTTAATCATGACCATCAATATATAATGTAAAATTTTAAAGGTTTATGATTATTTACTAAAGCAGAAGATATTTAATTTTAATATTAGAGAACATACTATTTATATCATCATTTACTTATTTATTAATATTTCCATAATTTTTATACCAAAAGTTTTTATACAGCGAATAATATATGGTATAACGTATAAACTTATGCATCTCCCTGCCTGAAATTCCACTAATTATATGATATAATAATATACCCTTTTCAACTTCTCTATAGGGACCAGCATATTCTCTTGTTCCATATAATAATACATTTAAGAAATAAAATACAGGAATATAACCTAAAATATTTAATAAAACTTCTTTAGCAATCTTTATATTATTATTTTTAGTTTCTTTTAATTCAGTTCTATGATTATATTTATTTAATATTATTTCCCAATTCTCATTATAAGAAAACATCATTTATCGCAGATAAGATTATTTATTTCTTCATCCAATATGTTTTTGTATTCAAGATCAACATTATCTGTGTCTTTTTTCATTGTCATTTTCTAATATAAGTAATATTTAATTACCATAAATTTAATATGCACAACTATTTTTTCTTATCATCAATTTAGATTTCAAGCTCTTAAGCTCAGAATATAACCTCTATAAATTAATTAAATATTACAAATATTTTGTATATTTTTAAAATAATAATTGAAATAGAAATAATTAAATTTATAAAATTCATTATTTTAAAGAATTAATAAAGAGCCCGCTCAGCAATAATTCACAAATAATTCACGGATATTGGTATTTATTAATTCGTTCGACTTCGGAAATAGGCCGTTTCATATTTTAACTGGATACTGATATTGAATGCGATATCTTCTTAAATGTAGTCCCAAAATAAATACTTCAAAATAATTCACATACAATTCACCTGTATGTGAATTATGATTTTCTGCCTAGTGCTATAGATCTCAGTGAGCTCTATCAGATCCATTTTAGTTTTTTTTTTTAAAAATCATTGATTTTTCGTAAAGATACTCTCAAAATGCGTAAAAAAAGGGCACCCTCTATTCGCTTTTAAAAAAGACCAGCATACCCTCGTTCTAAATTTTGGATTAAAAAAAATTGACAAAAATCTTGTTTTCCTTACAAAAATGCGGCTGAAAAGTTGATTAATAACTTGATCAATACGTAATTTTGCTGCACATTTTATTAATTGTTTAAATGTAAAATATTATAAAGAGTATTGTGCATCTTCCAAAAGCCTCTAAACTTTCAATCACATTTTTTGTAAAATTTTATGTCAAATATTTGTTTAAGTTTTATCTAGTCATATATGTGTCGGTTTTAACCTATTACTTATGTTAAATTTCAATTCTATCCCATATTAACCCTTACATTCAAATGGAACTCAAATAGTATAATAATTTTAGAAACCAGGGACTAATTGCTCCTGGCTTCCTTTTTAACTTAATAATAAAAACCCTGCGCTCTCGGTGATACAATCACCTGCTGTAATCTTCTTTATTTGATTTGTATAAGGAGTGGCCATTATTGCTATGTCAATCATACATCAATCATAGGTCTCTCATTCAAAATCTCGGTCTATAATTAGTCTTATAGTAGATCAGTGTATCTGCATTGATTTACATCATACTCTTAAATAGTAAAACCCTCGTAATAGTTATAATGAGTGTGTATAAATACACCTAAAGAATGTATCGTTAATAAAGATGTAATATTTTGACAAGATTATTTTGAAAGATTTTTTTGGCATTTCAATAACTCTTAATAAACAGAATTTTAAATTGTACAAAAACTGTTTAATACGCTAGCTTAGCTTACTTTGCAGTTCAAGAGCTATTAAACAATTTTGCTTTTTTTGGATCAATTCGTCAAATTGCTTTTGGGACTCAATTAGTATAGGTTTCAAACTGTAATGTGAACTATTATTTTGATTATCTCTACAAAAATCAATGATTTTAAAAAAAAACTAAAATGGACCTGATAGAGCTCACTGAGATCTATAAGAGGAATAGAAAACAGCTGCTGCTCAATTTAACAAATATTTTAAGCCTTCTATAAAAAATGCCAAATAAAGAAGAAAAAAAAAGCGTTCAGATTTCTTTCATACTTAAATATATTGTAAAGAATTTCAGAACAAGTAAGTTTTATTATCTGACAGTAATTGTATAGCCTAGGTACTTGGAAAGATATAAAGGCTCAAAGTTTTTAATTTTTAGACGTGAAATATCTGTAAAAATCTGAAACATTAGCACTAAAAAAGTTATACCAGCTGCAAAAAATAGGATATTCCCGAATACTCATTTTTGAATTAAAGCTCGACATCTCAGGTGCATTGACATATAATACTTTTTTAGGGTTATTTGGTGGGAAAAAAAGTAAATTAGGGATGAAAAGCGAAACTCAGTTTTTAAGGAAAAAGCAGTAAATTTTACCTGCTTTTGGGCTTTTCGTGAAATATAAAAAAATAAATTTAGCAAGTAGGATAATGCGACCAATCCGTACCTATTTTAGCGGCGTCTAACGCGTATCTTAAAATAAGTGTTTCGTTTGATATTATTAGTTGTATGAAAGAAAGCAAACTCCATCTCCAACGTTGAAGGATAACAATTACATTTCAATTTGAACTAAAAAAGGAATTGACTCTAAATGGCAGTTTAATATTCTCGAAAACCAATAACAGTATCCATAATTATAATTTATTGGTATTACTACACATTAACTTGTTGGTTAAGATGCAGAGATCAAAGCCCACTTTTTCAAATGGGGTTTGTAGTTTCGCAAACCATTTCAAATATCTCTTGTGCACTTCTTAAAAGCTGATAAGCCGAGACAAAAACCAACGAAGCGAATGCGCCTGGAGAAGCGCTTTTATTAATTGTGAAATGGTATAAATTTTGTGATTTTATTATTTATTCAACCAATAGATTGCAGAGATCAATTTACATCATTGCATTTCTGGGAGCATTGAGTCTACTTGTGTCCTTAAGCTCCACTGCTTCATGATGGCTATCGTTACTAAAGTCATCTTCTTCTTCATCATCATCCAAAAATGCTGAAGAAGCATTCAAGACGGTTTCGCGATCGTTTACTACTTCAGTATAACCTCTGTTCGTTTGAGGTGAGTTGGGATAATTTGTCAAGGATTCCCATAAATAGATCAATGAAAATGCAAGAACAAATACAATGAAGCCAAAAGATAACAAAATATTAATGTAGGACATAACATCGACATCTAATATGCTGAGGTATCCAAGTTGTTCTTCTGTACTTCCCATAAATAAAATACCAGCCAACATCAAAGCCTTTTGAAATTCCAAATGAAAAAATTAGTATTACCCCCTTTTTGTTATTTGTGTAAACAATACTTACAAGAGGAGGAAGATATTGCCATGGATCAATCTTTGTAGGCTCATTTTCCTTCCAAACGAAACAAATTTCAATAATTCTACTTAACCCACCTGCTGCTAACATATAACCAAAGTAAGAATGGATAGTGCCGCTGTTAGCTACATGTTGAGCATGGCCTTGAAAAGCGGCAGCTGTCAAAATTATCAAGATAGAAGGAATCACCGATCTCTTGCCTTTTCTGCTCAAAACAATACCCGCAATACCCGCTGCCCACCATATAACACCCATTGAAGTATGTTGGTAATCACCATGATTCCAGTCTTGTCCCCATCTAAATATTCGTATGAGTTTGGCTACATAAAATTTCTTTCTAATATATGCATACCTGTGTTCCGTAAATGTATTAACAATACCCCAAAGTAAAATAACCCAACTATCATACCATTCTTGACTCTTTCCATTTCTTATCAACAAAGGCCCTCCAACACGAAGCATCAACAACATGACAATTCCATAAGCTACAAATGATGAGCCCATGATGAAATGGGCTAAGCATTGTCCTTGATGATCTATTAGTTTGAAGAAAATTAATATAAATATTTTCAACATATCTATATTTTTTACCATCATAGCAGAATCCTAATGAGGCAATAACGCCCAACACAATCTGAACATATCCAATTACTGGAATAGATGCGCCGAGATATTTGTGTATTTTAGTCAATAAAGGTCTAATTTTACCCAAAACACCCTTTTCCAAGTGTAACTTGAGGTATACACCTAATGCAAATTGAGCTATGACTGACCAAACAACAATATGAGCAAACCATCTATGGGCAATATGAGGTTCCTGATTAATAGCTTAATAAGTGAAAATACATCTATGCATAATTTAAAGAGATAATTACATAGTTTCGTCCATTATGTGCATGAGCTAGAAAATATCCTACTACAAATACCGCGCTACCTAATATCTGCACTGGTACATGCCATCTATTTTTTGCTAAACCAAGCACTAAACCTAGTGGATATAATATACCAAAAGCTATTTTTTTGCTTAGTTAATATGGCGCTAATCAATTGACTATTTTTTTTTTTTTTTTTTTGTTGTTAATGCAATACCTAGTACCATGAAGCAGATATGAAGTGTCATGATAAGACCAATAGGCTCATTCGTGGCGGCACTGCTATCAAATAAAGAAGGGTCTAAATTATGGCTATGACCCATACCACTATCATGTTCATGCTCGTCCATTTTTTTTTTTTTTTTTTTTGTGAAAGAATAGAGAAATGTAAGTTTGACAAAAAGAAAAGAAAGGAAAAAGGGTATTTGATTAAGCCAAATGAAGTAAATAAATGTACATTTTCATCAGAAACGGACCATGATTTATCCGTACAAATGAAATAACATCCAAATTAAATTCTTGGTGGTGTAACATGTCATTGTTTATTGGGATTAATTACATGAGTTGATATATGAAAAGTACAGGTTTATTCAAAATAATAAAATACACATTTCACCTTTTCTATTAGTAAAACTACATTACTGCTATCACTGTATATCAATATGAAACAATAGAACGTAGAATAATAAGCAACCTAAGACTCAGACATCCGTGGGTTTCTAATCAAACCATCATAACGTTGATAGCAGCGCCATTCTGATCGCAAAATATAAGTCTTGGCTTTCTAAGAGACAATTTCAGTAGATGTGGTCTTATATGTAAATAGTATTTTTTTTAATGATATTGCGTTATCCATAATTTCAAATGCTTGAGCTGTGTTTGCTATTGTTTCAATATGTCGAATATCAATTGTATCCAATGAACCAAGTTTTTGAACCAAAATACCAATTGATTTCAATTTTATTTGATTGCACCATTGTAATATAATGTATTCTAGTTTTGGTAGACTGTTAGCGATGTTCTCCACAGTTTGGCCATTCACCCATGCGCAGTAAGAAAGGTCCAAATGACGAAGATTTGCTTTAATGATGGTGGTAGTGTCAAACATGCTGTCTAAATGATTGGCAGTATCAATTGATACGCAAGGTTTAATCATGGTATTGCTTAAATCCAGAAATTTAAGACAGTGGTAAGTGGCTTTACCTATCCAATGGAGTATATCATTTGATATCGTGCAATTAGCAAGCAATAATGTGTGCAATTGATATGCATTTGATTGTATTAATGGAAAAATGGCTGCGGGTGTTAAATGAATGCAATTTGATAGATTCAAATGCTTTAAATTTGTCAAATTTTGCCAGTGAAAAAATAGTTTATCTGTTGCATATTCATGAATATGAGTAAAATCCATATATTGTATGTACGATTGCGCTTTTTCAGAAATTTGAGAGAATGCGTATAATTGATGAATATTATTTAATGCGGGATATCTATATAAAACAGATGATGCAATGACATTCCAATACTGATCAACACATGCTGCTTCACAGATATCTTTTGTTGATAGCAAATTAAACACTTTAACTGATAGTTCAAATGGTAGTTTTTCCATGATAACGTAACGAAAAAAAAAAAAAAAAAAAAAAAAAAATAAAAGGAAAATTTAAAAGGTGCAATCAATTTCGAACGAATAAACTTAATTTGCATTAAAAATAAATAAATTATGAAACCCCCAATCAAGTCAAACACCAATACGTCTGGTTTTTTTTTTATTTATACGAAAATATACAATAGGGGAAAAGGCTTACCTATTTAATCGACTTTCAATCTGATCGACGTATAAAGCCAATGGAAAAGTTCTTGGTAAAAATCATGGCAGGATGATTAATTTTTCTCATAAAAGGAGGTAGAATAAGCGTAGATTGATTTAAAGTATTTACAAGCTGTTGACAATGGTTATCAGGATATATCAAATGGTCTGTAGACTTATCATTTGACCATAATGCAATGTATTTTTTGACATGCTCATCATTATCTGGATTTATAAAGCTACAATCCAAATAAATTACCTTCATAGCTCTTTCTCGTACAAGTAAATGATCATTATTTTCTATAAATCCATTATTGTGAACAATATTGGTATCCCAATTAAACAACCATATCTAATTATTTAAACATCTTATTAAAAAAAATGTCTAGAAAGAATATCAAATTACACTTACCAATGCATAAATACTTTGAGTTTGACGACCTTGGATCAAGAAGCGATGAGTAGCATGAATTTTGGCTGTATTTACAAGATCAGATACCAAAAAATCAGTAAATGCAGGTTGCTCAGATGGGTTTGGTATCAAATCGATGCAATATTTGAATAATTTAACTGCCAGCAGTTGCATTTTTCCATCTTCCATACAATATTGTCCTTCTCCAGCAGCATTTTGACATTTTGAACAATTAACAGCTATCCATTTAGTCAAAGTGCCTCGATCCCACTAAAAGAACATTTGATTAGTATTTGTTATTACTAAAAATAAAAAATAAAAAACAAAAAACAAAAATGTATGATATGGTAGTAGTTTGTCCAAAAAGAACCAAAATTCTTTAAAGAGAATAAATCTTTCTCTCCACAAACTGTTAAATGCCATTGTTTTGATCTTGGATTTTTGTATCGGTCAGCGATAATATCTAATGTATCGTCGACCTTCTTAAAATCCTTTGTGTAGTTGTGCTTATAAAGGGAAATTATACTTACATTTAAACGTTTAGATACAATAGGATCTACTTGGAGAGAGTTTTTGATGATATTTTCAGGATGTATCAAAAAGTAAGTTGTACCAACCAACAAAACATGAGGTCGTGCAAGAATTGGTTTCATACGAGCTTGATGTTCTTCAGGTTTAGTTTCATGACAAATCCAACATTCAACCAACTCGTACCAATGTTCAGATGGTAAATCTTTGATTTTATATTCTATAGCAGAATCAAGAAATCCTTGAGCGCAGTGCCGGCATTGCATTTGCTTTTCAGGTGATTGTCTTAATAGTAACTTGGATGTCCACCATTCTTTTACATCATTTTGTTGAGATCGTAAAGAGGTTGGGGGTTTTAAAAGAGACAATTTTACTTCCCAAGGTATTAGTTCATTTTCATCGCTTGGTGGTGGTTGATCGTTTGGTTGAGCTACCACGAGATTTTGAGTAGAAACAGCAATATCAACAGAGTTTAGGTTGGCGACTACTTGATCTTTCAAAACAAGAACACTGTTTTTAACCTGGAGACATTCGGCTGCATCGCATGTTTGTTCAGTCGCTATTGTAGCACGAAGAACATTGATATTACCCAGTTCTTCAGCGAAAAAAGGAATCATTGTTTGCAAAAGAAAAAGTGTTTTTACGTGTTTTAGCAGAGGAATTTGATTACATTTACAATGGTCACTAGATCATCAGCCACTCAATAGTAAGCAGCATATGACCCAAATTGATACCAGAGTCAATTATATATCCATAAAGATAGAATAAGAAATATATAATGCTTATATATGGATTAAATATATTTGTATTTTACTTGTTATTAAATTCACGCTTTTCATTATCTGTAAAAAATTTCATCAAAAATAGTGTATGAAATGAGCATTTGATCGGCATTTGAAACTAAACATCAAAACTACACTGTTTGATAGCTTCAAAGGATTGTTTTAAGACTTAAATTAAGTAAATTAATAGTTATGAATATGCAGCAATCTTAATAAGTGTTCAAGAAATAATAAAACCTTAAAAAGTTATATATATGAACTATTTTTTTTTTTTTTTGGAAATTTTATAGAAAAATATTAGGAACTTTTTATTATAACAAAAGAAGAAAAAAGAAAAAATTATAACTGTAGTTTGATCGAGTCGATTAACTTATAGTACAAAACAATTGTCTACTCTAACCCAGATGCATGGTATGCAAAGGTGATTGCTTTGTAGGTGATGTTCCAGTTATACCTTGACTTGCTATATGGCTATCATGAATATCATAATAATCATCTATCTTTGAGCCCTGTTGCATTGCAATGGCAATTGGATGCATGCTATTATCTAAATGAGTACTTGAAGGAAATGTTGACAACGATGTCATTGAAGAAATTGAAGTAGTAGATGATCTCTTTTTAATTTGCTGTTGATTTGAAAATGGGGATAATGCATTTAGAGCGTGTTGAATCTATATGCGTATACATGAGTACATGGATTAGGTTTTATGCACATTTCAAAACTTACTCTTTTGGATAATCGACTAACACGAGTATCAGCAACAATAACTTCCCAGGCAAATTCAATACCAAAAACCAATTTGATAACATGAGCAACCTTTTTAGCAGTTTGCTCGTTTAAATAATCGTAATTATCTATAGGTGACATTGGCATTTTAACAGGATCATTATCTAAAACGTTTTGTACAAGTCTCAAAAGTAGTACTTGAATAGCATCTTCATCATCTCGATCAGGCATAGGTGGTGCAATAATTTCAAATGGTATACTTTTTGCCATTACTTTATGTTTACCGTTATGATGATAACGAATTTCATAGGTACCTTCATGCCAGGGCAATTTTGCACCACTGAATATGACAGAACCATTTGTCTTTAATGGCACATCAGGTGGAAATACAGATACTTTTTCGTCTCCTTCTTGCTTGTATACTACATTGGTCCAATACCATTTACCATGTGAACTTGTGGATGTGGTTTGCTTACTAGGGTTTGATGTAATGCGGTAAATACCAATCCAATCCTTGGGTGCATGATATTCAGGGGCAATCCAATCTACTTTGATACGTTCACCAATAAAAAAACTATTATGAGGTAAATCATTTGTGGATCTGAAATGAGACAACGTCAAGCCATAAGCTTCGTCGCTACTGTCTACTGATATATCTTCATCGCTTGAAGAAGAGATGGAAATATGAGGTTTTTTGTTGCTCTTAATGTTGCTCTTAATGTTGTTGTCTGTAAATACCTTCTCTACCTTGGCAATTGTTTCTTTGATCGCATCATCAAGACCTACATTAGGCGCTTGCTCATGAACAAACTTTGCAATCTCTTGTTGTACACTAACTGGTAAATTCTTAGGAATAGTTTGAGCGGCATGTCGTAACGTCTTTGTCAAACCAGCTTCTGTACGAATTTCATCGCCATATAACTTTTGCATGTGAGGACGCTCAACAAATTGAAGGAATAAAACATTTGCAATTTGAGAAAATAAAGCTAATCCAAATGTATAATGATTATAAGTGATCAAACTAAAGCCCCAAAAGGCAGCATGGCCCATAATCTTTTCTGGATTATTGAGGAATCGATAAATGCCAGTGTACAATAATTGAGTAGGATGATCATCCATAAAGAAATCTCCATAAAACCAACCAAAATCGCCTAATACTTCATATGTAGAAACGGATGTCCAAATATGCAAACAAACGAATGCCTAAAAAGTTTGAACTGTAAATTTATTGATTGATGATGTATTGTATACACTTACTAAACCCAAAGTATGTCTTAATAATGTCATGCCATAAGTCCAGTCGCTTGGTAATGAATACAATTTGAGGCATAATGTGATAAAAGAAACGTATGTCATGCAAGAGGACAAATTGTAAATACTATAAAAGCGTTACTTGAGAATATTCTTGATTGCAAAACCTTTATCTTACCTTTTCCAATTTTGAAATGCTTCATTTACGCCACCACCCCATTTTACAAAATGTCTAGTAAAAAACTTGTTTTTAGATTGAGCATATAATAGCCAGCCTAAACCAGCAGAATGGAATAATCTCCAAAATATAGCTTGTAACACTGCATAGATTGTACCCCATTTGCCTTGTACAAGAAATGGTGTAACAGCGGCATAGACCATGACCAAACCTGATGCCAAATCACTTGACTGACACAAATCAAAGTTTTTAAAAACGATTAAATCTCGACGGAAATAATTACTATAATAGTTTGTAGATAAAACAGACTTTATCAATGTGGTAGCATCATCGTCTAAAGATTCGGTAACAATAGGTTGTCGTTTTGGAGCTGTAGGAGGATTATATGTCTTCTCAATATCTAGATAAAAAATAGGTTTAATACAAATTATAGCATGCGTGTTATAAATACTAACGAGGGGTTTCCACCAAGACCAAAAAAGCCATCTGTAATACATGTGCTATAATGCTAACAAACAGAACGGTGTAACTTGCACAAATTAAAGAAATACCATAATAACCAATATAGCCTACTGAATACATAGGATGAGGAGCCATTTCAAACACACCATCAAATGTCAGAGATTGCTCGATTAAAAAGAAGAAATCTCCCCAATACCAGGCAAAATCTTTTACAACTCGCTGTGCATCTAATTTGACCCAAATATTGAACAAAATCAAAAATATACCACCAATCCAGCGTAATTGTTCGTCCATAAAAAAGGAGGATTGAGGATTTGTGTTGAACCAAGCAATAGCAAAACAGACATAGGAACCAAAATCATTCATCAAAATCAAATCCACCAATTGACGAAATAATAACCATGTATTATATTCAATGGGACTGATTTCAAAGTCGTAATCCTGGTGCATTTTCATGGATAACTGCGTTTTAAGCCATTTTCTCATGCGAGGTTCTTCAAATATACGATACTTTTTGGCTAATTTAACCAGGCCACGTTTGTCACTCTGATATTTTAAAAGAATACCTAATCCAACGTTGTAGGCGAGTCTCCAAAACAAGAACAACCCCAGAAACAAATACTGAGCTGCTTTGCGAGGAAGAAGAAAAAGTAACGCAATTTCGAAGAAAAGCGTAGCCAATGTCAAAATATCAAAGAAACTCTTTGATTCCTTTGGATCCATCAGTGATTGAACCATTTCTCTAGTTACAGGCACACGAAATACTATTTAAAAAATTGAGGGTTGTCAGATCGTTTTATGTAGTTTAAGTTTGTCATGGATATAGGATTAAAAAAAAAAAGAATTATACAAACCTGTTCCATCTGGAGTTTTTCCTTTAGAATTGCTGTCATCTTTGGCGTTGTGTATGTCAGTTGATTTTCCATTACTTGCTAAAGCAATTTCAATAGATGTTTTAGATTTTCTATTTCTTAAATTAGTTTCTTTCTCCATTGTTGAAATGAATTAAAAAGTTTAATTTTTTTTTTTTTTTTGTTGTTGAAAAAAAAAAAAAAGAAGGTTTAGGACAAGAAGCAGAATAGAAAAAAATTAAGCAAGTCTGGAATAAGACAAAAACAATGGGCCTGGTCAAAAGAAAAAAAAATTGTTTTTCCTTCCTTGTATTCGATTTTTTTCCCTTGTATTGCATAATATGAACAAAACAGACGAATATTTAACCAGTTAAAATCAAGTATTTAGAGAGCTTTCTTTGATTGCTGAAAAGCTTAGCAAGCAATGCAATTCAATTTTCATTTGAATATTTCTGTTACAACAAATGGCACATTTAAACTTTTATACTTGAATATCTTGGAATATAATAAACATAGGCTTATGCTCAATAGTACATTATCAAATCAGAGAGCATTTTTACAATTACAATAGTTGTTTAAAAATGGTTTGTCATCATTTGGTCTTATTTTAATAATTTGGTAGTATAAATATAATTGACATCCAAGTGAATCAAGGAAATTCAGTTTTGATACAATGTATCGGCTGTTTCAAATTGAAAAATTGAAAAATTCAAAATAGAATTCTATTTTCTGTAATAGTATCATCCCTATAACTATCGAAATGTGCATATATTTTAGTGCTTAAAAGTAGATTCGGCTCTTAAATTGCAAAGCTACTATTATTGTTACAGTGAAAAATCATAGATGTTCTGTAGTTTTTAAGGGTTTTTTAAAGTTTAAATATTTACATTAATCCTGAGAAAATCTATTAAAATATTTTTTTGATCTGTGTAATATATTCAAATATTTTTTTTCCTCTTAGTATTGAGACTATTGCTTATTATTATAGCCCATATTTGAGGAGTAGGAAAGTATTGAAAAAAAAATTACTTTTCAATGAATATGTTTGAATGTAATAGTTGTTTATCTGTATTCAGATTATGCAAAATTATGACTGTATTATGTAACCTATGTAAAACGCCGCAATGAACGGATTTTGGGGTCACTTCAAATAATTCCAACTCACATTAAACTATGATGGAAGGAATCTACTATATTACGGTATATATATAATATATATATATATATATATATATATATATTCTAATCATCATGACATGATTAAAATGATAGGAAGGTATCGTATGTAGTAGTAGCATTGAACTGAGTAAATAAATAATTGCTTTTTTAGTTATCTTATCAATGCTCCAACAATTAAAGCAGCAGTACTATCGCATTTATAGTCTCAAAATTTAGTGTAATTTAAATTAATTTTTTTCGGATACGGGCAATTCAGGCACGCGATAAAGATGTCAGTGCGAGCAAACAGCTTACAAGTTGAGCTAAATATACTACGAAATACTGACATTTTAAAGAGGAGGATAAATATAATCCTATAAAGCGAGATCTTGAGATAAAACATTTGAACTAGACTCTCTATTTGGAACCATCGTCGATCTAAAAAAAGATTTTAAAATTTTTCCTTATTGTACGAATCCCGCATGACATAAAAAGTCAAGGATTAGATGATTTTTTCCAGATTTTTTCTCTTTTCTACTCTTTACGTCTTTTCATTATACAAAATGTCACATCAATTTAAAATACATGTAGAAAATACTACATTAACACTACAAGGAAGTCCTGAAGAATCTGTTGGCTGCGTACTAAGAGGTTGTCTCTTATTAAATGTCAAGGAAACAACCAAGGTCAGATCAATTACGCTGAATTTATCAGGTAAAATGAAATTGCAATGGAGCGAACGCAATCACCAGCATAAAAAAGAATTTACTGTATTGGAACATGATTGGAACTTTTTATCAAATCAAAAGAAATTGCATGTATTGACTCCAAATGTCTACAAGTATTCTTTTGAATTTATTCTTCCTGGTAACTTGCCTGAATCTATTGATTCCAATTCGTACGGCTCTGTGTTATACAAACTTAAAGCAGTAGTTGACCGACCAGCATTCTCTCCCAACTTGAATGACCGACAAGCTCTTCGAATTGTTCGCCATTGCATTCCACCGTATCATATGTCAAATCTACCTATGCAAATTTCTAATGAATGGGCCAACAAAATTGATTATCAAATTACCGTGCCAAAGAAAATTTACAGTCGAGGAGAACAGATTCCAATTGATTTTTCCCTTGTGCCCAAGCCAAACTCAGATAAACTCCATGTGCGTTACTTATCCTGCTTTCTGAAAGAATACACAACCTTTGTGTTAGGTGCCACATATACCAACGTTCATACCGAATCACGAATCATTCGCTTCTTCAGAGATGAATCTTTTCCTTCCGAAGGGTTACACTGGAATAAAACAGTAGTCATGGCAGTTCCACATACATTTGATTCGATACAATGTGATACACATAACCAGTTCTTCAAAATAGAACACAAACTGAAGTTTACAATGTCTTTAATTAATGGTCGTGGTGAACTTTCAGAATTACGAGCAACTATACCGATTGATGTTGTATCTCAAAGAATTGAACAAGTGGAAGAAGAAAACGAATTGCCGACATACGAAAATGCATGGAGATCAGTACCGTATTCTCCCTTGCCGTATCTGGATGCTAATTCTTCCTATTCACCCATGGAGGATTCATATCCGATTACACCGTCTCATCAAAATAACAATACCGAAAGAACAGATGATTATTTTGCTTACCAACCTCAACGCTCTATTAACAATGTCTGTAGTAACAACAATGATTTACCTTCATATTATTCAGTTGTTGTTTCACCACCTTCAGTAGCCGTAGCTATTGATAATAATGATGGCTTACCATCTTATGAATATGCCAATTGTCGATAAATTTTGTATAGTATACCTTTTTAAATTTTTTTTTTGTAAATATTTTTGTATAAATAAACAGTGCCTGATTTTTTTTTTTTCTTGTGTTTGTGTAATATTAAATTTGTTTATTATTTTAGCCATTCTCTTTTAATTTAAGAAAATTATGGACATTGTATGGTTTTCAAAATAAATGAGTTTGAATCAATATAAACAACGATAAAGGGTAATAGGTTTTTAGTATTAAATCATCCATTCAACAACATGCTAAATTGATAAAGCTAGCCATGACTATTATTTGCATCTAATATGACTTTATCTTTGAAAAGGATTTAATAATTTTCCATAGAAAACCTTATTAGGCGATTGACGAGTCATAAAGCTTATTAATTATCGTCGGAATGTATGTAACTCTTAATGGAAAATGTAGTATTATACATTTAACACCCTTAAATTGGAAAGGTGGCACTTCTAATGTTGAATATGTGATAAAAAAGTTCGACAAACTTATTAAACTGCTGCATTTGAGGAATTGATCACTTCAAATGCCCAAATTCAATCGCAAATTTAGCCTGGCCAATTCTAGAGAAAAAGAATAGATAATATACAATAATATGCATATACACAGAAAACCCTTCTTTGACACATATACAATGGGTTTAGAGACAACATCTGATGGCTATAATTTCTCTAATCACATACCTTATTTTCAAATATGGAAAAACTTTTGAGATATACCTTAGACACTACTAAATAATAGATATGAGTTGGTTACATTATGCTGCCTATTCCTAAAGTTATCTTATCTATCACGGAAAACCCCAAAACAAGTAAAATTCATTATTTTTTACTCAAACTGAGTCCAGCTTTTTATTCCTGCTCAACTTTTTTTTTTCACTAAATACTATCAAAAAAGGAATTACGTGCCTATGTACCTGATATGTTTAAGTTCAATACAACGTTGGGTTTTTGGAAATATTCTATGCCTTGCAGTTGATATAACTTTTCTAGTGCTAATGTTTCAGATTTTTAAGGCATTTTACTGCTAAACACTAAAAACTTCGAGCTTTAATATTTATGTGAAAAACTAAGCTATGCAAATATTTTTAATGAAACTTACTTAGTTTTTATATATTCTATAACATATTCAAGTATAAAAAAAATCTAAGCACTTTTTTTATTTTCCCTCTTTTTGACATTTTTCTGTAGCAGATTTTAAAATATTCATTAAATTAAACAGCAAATATTTTTTCTTTATATCATAGGCCTTGTTGAGCTCTGTTAAATGTAACTTAACTCTTTTCAAAATATTCTCAGATTTGCTCCCAAGAAAAATGAGTATACCCTCGCTCCAAGTTTTGAATTTGGAAAAAAAAAAAAGAAAACAAAAATCTTGTTTTCTCTACAAAAAAAATGTAGCTAAAAGGGCCATTAATAACTTGATTCATAGATAATTTAGTTGCACATTATGTCAATTAATTAAATTTAAAACATGTTTATGAAGAATGGTGTGTATTTGTTGTATTCCACCAAGTATCATACCTTATCGCCTTCTATAACCAATCAATAGATTATACAATCCATTGATTACTATTTAGAATATGAAAGAACAAGTCTAGAATCGGATATAAGAAACGCCTAGTTTATTATTTCTCAATCAATTAACCGAAAGGCTCGGACCACTCAAATTATGACACCATACTCTTTAACCTCAGCGGTTAATCATTCAAGTAGCTGTCAAGATATATCAAATCACAATCCAGGCACAACAAGCGCAGCATTGAAACAAGGCAATTCACAAGCTCTACAATCACGGCTTAATTATGATTGATTAACATCAATCCATAAATTACTCTCAAACAGATCTAATAGTTCAATACCGCTCTTAATTGTATCTCAGGAACTCAACACTAAATCATTATAAAAGGCAATACTTTTATATCTAAATAAACCTTATCTTGTTTTTATTGTACAGTTGAAGAACTGATTAATTACACATTCTCTTTTATTGTACTCTTTTTTAAATATATTATCGCAAATCCGATCTTATATAACAGTATTTTCAAAAAACCTCTAAAATTTCAATTAAATTTTTACACAAAATCCAATGTAAAACATTTGTTTAAATTTAATTTAGTCAAATGCAAAATTTAAAACTGTACAAAAATTATTTAATATACTAACTCAACTTACTTTGCAGTTCATGAGCTATTGGACAATTTCGTTTTTTGAATCATTTTTGGATCAATTTGAAATGTCAAAAGGGTTAATAGAAATAATCTTGCCAAAATATTACAATTTTATTAACAATACATCCAGAGAATGTATATATATATATATACTTTTATTATAACTAATACTAGATTTACTATCCTAAGATCCTAAGTACATGATGTAGATCATATGAACACACTTTAATTTACTATAACACCGATTCACCGATTATAGACTGGAACATTGGATGTACTACCATGATATAGATATTTGACACAACACAATTTTTCAAATCTATTCTGGGGCTTAGTTACTATAGGTTTTGAGCTGTAATGTGAACTACTATTTTGATCATTTCGACTAAAAATTAATATTTCTTAATAAACAAATACGACAGAGTAACTTCCAATAGAATTTGTTTTTTTGTGATTAATTACAGAAATTAACATCTCAATTTAGGTGCTCAGTTTTTTCTAATTAATTTTAGGTCAGTTCTGGTTAACTACGTTGAGCCTGTGCATCTGTATTCTGATATTATGTTGTATAGGATCGGATTTGTGATAATATACTTAAAAAAGAGTTGTACAATAAAAAAGAATGCGTAATTAATCAGTTCTTCAACTGTACAATAAAAACAAGATAAGGTTTATTTATATATAAAAGTATTGCCTTTTATAATGATTTAGTGTTGAGTTCCTGAACTTGAATAATTAACCGCTGAGATTAAAGAGTATGGTGTCATAATTTGAGTGGTCCGAGCCTTTCGGTTAATTGATTGAGAAATAATAAACTAGGCGTTTCTTATATCCGATTCTAGACTTGTTCTTTCATATTCTAAATAGTAATCAATGGATTGTATAATCTATTGATTGGTTATAGAAGGCGATAAAGTATGATACTTGGTGGAATACAACATATTACCCTTCTATTTTTGGATAGATGTCAATGGCCTGCAAAGGAGAGGTATATTTTAGTTGAAGATTTGACGTAGTTAGGCCCAATGCTGGGCAAAAAATCTGAAAACTCTTCAAAACCAATGCGAACCCCACTTTTTGTAACCTTAAAAGACTGACAACAAAAACCCTGTCTCGCTGCATTCAATCCAAACAACACCAAACTTCACACTTGAATAAGTACACATCTTGGACACAATAATATTTAAAGGATAACTTTTGCAACCTACTGTATGCTAAGAAATCATCGCCAAAGTGGGCCTATAGTTTGCTGTTGTGCACTTCTACTAAAAACAAGTAAACATACAATCTCTATGTATATTGACCCAGGTAACCTGTCCTTCTACATAAATGATGGTATGAGTAGGTACTACACTTACCTCAAGTATCAGCTTCTAAGACCTATTGTGCATTCGGTAAGTTTGAACAACAAGTTGACTACCTGCTTTTATTTACGCCTACCAGGGTCAGTAAATTCAGCAGCTCTCACCGAATATGAACCCAAACAAGCTCCCATTGTAGTAAAAGGTATGTCCGGCGTTGTTCTACAGAATTGCAATTGTTTTTGTCTCTCTAAATAGCTGTGAACACCACGGCGAAAATAATGTGCAGCAATCGCCACATATGTGCAGCAAATGTGGCATTTTTTTAGTCACAAAATGTGCGAAAAAGAGACACGTATTTTTTTGAGTCGCCACATTTGTGCATCGAATAT
>JAEPRC010000259.1:0-53627 GCA_016758945.1 Mucor plumbeus
TAGAGATCATTATCATCCTTGGTAGGTCCCTTTTTTTTTCTTGTATCTATGTAAGTTTTGCATAAATAGCGTTAAAAAAATATCTGGGGTTAACTTTCAACTAAACATTAATAATTACTTTTGATATTCTGAGAACATAAATAGCTCCCTTTATGTTCATGACCTTCAATGCCACAATCTTTCCATTTCGGCAATTCTTTATAGTTATTTGAAGTAAATGATATAATTAAAAAATTGAGTATATAATTGTATTATTGCAAACTTACGACTTCTTTTCTCTGCATATTTTTGCTTTAGATATTCCACATGTTTCAAGAAGGGCATGTTAGATTATTGATAAAAACTAGAGAGAGAGAGAGAGAGAGAGAGAAAAAACCTGGCTTGTTCCGGTGTACTGAATAAAACGAACAGAATTTATCATTTTTTGCATGCAAGTTTCACACAGGTATATATCAATATTAAATTTATCAAACAAATACTCAAATTACAACTATTGAACTCAAACATGAGGAATTGCTCTTTCTTAAGATTCATGAGATTTGGGTGTCATATGACATGACAAATGGGTATTGTATTAAATCCAAATCATGCAGTTGTCTTTATTATAAATAAAGAATTTGATAGATACTATCTATACAAGGAAGATAGTTATTTTATTTTTTGACTAGCTAATAATAATGTCAAATCGCCACAGAAGTGCTTATTAAAACATATTCAATTTATACTCTTGTAAATCGAGATAGAACACATTAAATGTGAAATGCAATGCAGTTGCATTAGTTTTTTTTTTTTGACATCAGGATTAATTAGTGGTTATTTGCTAGTCATCTTTATGTTCCTGTCAGGAACAATTTATTGTGACAGGAATGTCAATGGTGCATTTTATTTATTGACTCAAAAGAGCAAATTGTCAAATTACGTTACGGGTGTTTTTTAGACAAATAATTTTGAAGCGTTAATAAATATATACATATGGCATTGATACTATACTCGTTCTATTTTATTTTTATTTTACTTAGAGGGCCAACTGTTGTCATTACAAAAACATTTTAGACATTATTATTTTTTGTCCAATAAAAAAGCAGAAACGTCTAAAAAAGGATTTTAGAACTCTAAAAATATAATTTGATTGGTCTAAATAAATACTTATAACATCTAAAAATATAATCTCATTGGTCTGATTTTTTTCATGAAAAGTCTCAATCTCAAGTTGAAAAACTGTAGTATACGTCAACCAAAATATCAATAAAGCACTTGGTACAATGAGGCAAATGGCTAGCATTGGGGTCAATAAGAAAGGCTTTGATAAACTCATTTCTACTTGATTCTACAACCAGATTGTCAGACCTCAACTAGAATATGGATTGGCAATTAGCACTTTTAACTTACAAAACATCCGTGAGTTGGAGAACTGTCAAAATCAATGCCTGCGGCAAATCTTCGGTGGCCGACCTTATACATCAACCAAGGTCATGCTTCACATAACCAACCTTCCAAGTATCAAAGACCGCATTGCTATCCTTCAAGCAAAATTCATATACAGATCTCTTAGCCTACCAGACGACTCTTTGCTAATGAAAATGCTCCCGTATCTCCAATCCGTCCACGCCAAATCTAAATGGTCCAAAATTGCAAATTCGCCCTTTTGGAAAACACTCACAGACCAAGCAAACAACCTGAACCCCAGTATCTTCAAGTCTAAACGAATTGAATTTCTCAGACAGAGCTATGTTACCGAACTACAGGAAAAACATTCCAAACTACTTGCTTGCTGCCGACCAGAGCTGGCAGTAGATCCCATCCTCCGGCTTCCAATGACTCGTATAGAGAGAGACCGTTGCTTACGATGGCGATTTGGTTGGCTTCCTCTAGGTAAACCACAACCCTGTCCATTCCACCCGTCTGAGCTGTTTAGCAAACGACACAGCATCCAATGTTTACAGATGCATACTCGTTTGTTTCTACCACAAACAATTGAGGATCCACTTTCTTTTCTGCTGAATAAACTACCACAAAAAACAAAGAAGATCCCAAAGCTCTCAATTACTGCATGGCTTATCCGTTGGCCTGTTATCTGTTCAATACTCCATGAGATGGACTATCTGGCCCATAACCAACTCCCGGTTCCTGCCCACAATCCCGGTAATCTTTTTGTCCAACAACTCTCCACAAATAGATACTAATTTCTGATATATTTATTATCACCCTCTTATTACATTTTACTTTTGCACTTTCCCAGTAATCCCAATTGGGTTTTTTTCTATCCCTTATCACTTTTTGATCTGGCCAGGGCAAATAAAGCATATCAAAGATGCTACGTGCCCACTGGTCTTTTTTATTAAAACTATTATAAATAAAATTATATGTTTAACCGTAGTATACGTCAACTATGATTATGGCAATGGCATACAATGGATATCTTGTTAAAATAAGTGTCCTTCCTACGATTCAAGAACAAAAGAAAAAACTATAGATAGAACTCAAACATATGTATCTAAACTATATAAAACTCTAAACTGTTTTGTGTTAGTTTATGATGATTAGATAATTTTTAAATTGAAAAAAACAACTTTCCAAAATATTTTTGAAATGTTTTTATAAAAGAAATGGACAAGCAATAAACATATAACGTTGTCGTGATGAGAACTTTAATGACTATAAAATACTTTTTATTTTTGAATTATTTAAAAGGCAGGATACTTTAGCTTAATTTCAACATATCTGCCGAACCGGAATTCAGTAAATTGCCGGCATTTTTGATTGCCATTTTTGGCTTGTCAATGGCGAGCAACAACTTTAATCTATCCACAGAGAATCCATCCATCCTTCCTTTTTTAACGTATCCACATATATAACCATGGCTGCTGCTGCTCAAATCTCCAAGAAGAGAAAGGTAGAGATATACATCTATCATGATATTATCGTTGGATGTGATATTAACCAATTTTTTTTATTATTTTATAGTTCGTAAGTTGAAATTTCCTAGATACAACAAAAAAAAAAAAAACCCCCCATCAACATGAGACATATCATTCTAATGTGCAAACAAAATATAGGTCGCTGACGGTGTCTTCTACGCTGAATTAAACGAGTTCTTCACTCGTGAACTTGCTGAAGATGGTTATGCTGGTGTCGAAGTTCGTGTCACCCCTGCCCGTACAGAGTAAGATATAGATTGGATATTCAGTATATTTTGTATTAATTGGATATGATAGAATCATCATTCGTGCCACTCACACACAAAACGTTCTTGGTGAGAAGGGTCGTCGTATTCGTGAATTGACCACTCTTGTCCAAAAGCGTTTCAAGTTCCCCGAGAACGCTGTTGAACTTTATGCCGAACGTGTTCAAAACCGTGGTCTCTGTGCCATCGCTCAATGTGAGTCTGTCAAGTTCAAGCTTCTTAACGGTTTGGCTGTTCGTCGTGCCTGTTATGGTGTCGTCCGTTTCGTTATGGAATCTGGTGCCAAGGGTTGTGAGGTTGTTGTCTCTGGTAAGGTTCGTGCTGCCCGTGCTAAAGCCATGAAATTTGCTGATGGTTTCATGATTCACTCTGGTAACCCTGCTCGTGAATTCATTACCACTGCTGTTCGTCACGTTGATTTGCGTCAAGGTGTTTTGGGTATTAAGGTTAAGATCATGTTGGATAACGATCCTACTGGTCGTAACGGTCCCAAGCAATGTCTTCCCGATATTGTTACCATCCTTGAACCCAAGGAGGAATCTGCTATCACTGAGCCCTCTGCTCAAGATTTCAGACCTGCTGCTCCTGTTGCTGCTGCTCCCGCTGCTGAGGAAGCTTCAACTGAAGCTTAAACATAATTTCTTCTTTTCTTCGCTTGTCTATATAATTAAAATAAAAGAAAAATTACAAAAAAAAGTGAATCATATTTGTTCAAAAGTAGATTATTAACTTTTTTATTATTATTATTATTATTGTTATTATTGTTATATCGATCGACTTGGAAAACTAAATTTTGAGCAATCGCTTGCAACATAATGATGAATGGATTTCTCAAACCTTTGATATCAGTAAATCTTGTAATTTCAATGTAGAAAAATATGTCTCTATAAGTTTAATGCATTGAGCTTCAAATACTATATAATAAACCAATATCTGTGTTAATTCTAAGCAGAAAAAAATATAGAAATATTTCTGATATATTATAGATTTAATAAACAAGCTTTACAAACATTATTGCTCATTCAAGAGTATTTTGAAAACCCTTTAAATATGATAAAATGATTTCCAAAATTAGCTTTTTAATTAAATGTGACTAGTGTAAACTATCAAATATACATTAAAAAAAGTTTTGACATTTGTTCTTTTTGATATAAAGCACTCAAATCACAATTAGAATTTGATAACAACATGGATGAGCCGATGTTAGACAAAAGAACACCAACTGAAGGTATAATTTATATATTTAATTTATATAAATTTGATTATAAATATAATTCATCGTTAGGATCAATTCATAAACGCACTCCTCAAAGACCAGCATCTGTACCAACGGATATATATATTTCGAATAAAAGCAAAACAAGCGCGATAGTAAAACGTGTACGAAGACTTATGCTTAAAGAAAAGTAAAAAAGAAAAAAAAAAAGTGCATATATACAAATAACAGCAATCAAAGTATTAATATCTACTAGCCACAAATCAATAGTTATTCATGGATTAGGTGCTATGGTTCTTAGAGCCACATCAATGGCTTTGACGGCACAAGATGCTTTAGAGAATCAAATTACTTTAAAACCTACAACTGAGACAATTTCCTTAATAGATGATATTATACCTGAAGATATGGATAAGGATTTGGAAATACAAAAAAGACAAAATTCAATCATACATATTAAGTTAGAAGCAAAAGAAGGATTAGCAGAATTACAACGAAAAACAGGGCAAATTATTCATCATCCCTCGAGAAACAGAAGAAGTAGACGCTGGCAATAACTTTATTTTTTTTATTTTTGTAAATGTGATAATAACAATAAAGCTTCACTTTGTAAATGTAAATCAGCAGGATACGATTCAGGTTTAAGAATAGGCGCAATAATTCTATCAATAACAATATTACCCAATCTGTCCAAGTGATTTTTGGGTAAATGTCGTCGCCAAACTAATAATGTTTTGAGATATTTACATTGTGTCCAAAAGAATCGATGTTTAGCTTGTGTTGATTCAGCATCAAGATTTGATTTTGGTACAGCTGTTTCGATTAATTCGACGAATTGAGATATTTGCTTTTCCAAAGTATTCACAACATCCATAGCCAAATCCTATTGTAAGTAAGAAAATTAGTCATATTGGCTAATAAATGATTATTTAATTGCTTACTTGATAAGCCTTTTCATTTGTATCTACATAATACGATATTTGCTCTACAATTTGTGCAGCATATTTCATTTGTTTTGATGAAGCGACATCGAGGGTATCTAACATGCTTTTAATCTTCTTAATAATAGATTTTTCAACTAATTTATTCAACATCTCAACATCAGGATCTTCATGTTCTGCTGATACACCATAATCTGATAAAATCTTGTGCCATTGCATACTATCAAAATCCATTGGGTCCTAACATTTTTTTTTTTTTTTTTAAATATGCATATTTGCCAGTAAACATTGTAAACTTACAGAAAATGGATCCCATGATACTAATTCAGTTCGAATATAAAATTCAAATGCACCAGGTAAACTAAGACTACCATAAGCTTTCTGATAATCATCGTAGTAATCCTTCTTCCATGCCTCAAATTTATTTTTAACATTGGTTAAAGATTTGAACTCATCACCAACATTAGCCATAAGTTCATCGATTTCACTTGATTGAATTTGCTGTAATTTAGCATCTTTTTGCTCATAATAATCATCATTCATTTCATCGTCAGTCCATAAGCCTTGCTCTTTAATAGCATCGTCTCCTTCCAAATCTGATAAACCAGCTAGCTTTTCAATACGATTTAGTCTTTCTAATTTTCTTCTTTGACGAGCACTAGCTGAATTTCGTAATTCTTTAACTCTTCCAAATTCATCTACTTCTTCAGTAGATTGATCCATCATGTCTTCATCTAATTGATTTGCTGTAATATTCGTAAATTGGCACAAATCATCTAAATTATTTTGCCATCTTCTTGAAGTAGCTATTTCGGTTTTTGTAGATATTATATCGTGTACTTGAGATTCCAATTTCTCTAAATCAGGGAACTATCGTAATATATACAATTCAATATTGATTTGTACGAAATCAAGCATTTTGATACACTTACTTTGGCATCCAAAAATTCACCTAGATCATTGACATATTGTGCTAACTCCTGAAAGTAATTATATCGATTACTACCTCTCTCAATTTCTTTTTGTAAATCATCTTCAATAGTTGTGGAATTTTCGATAGTTTTCAATGATTCTTGTAAATTTAATTCGTAATGTTGCATTGATTCTGCTACTTGAGAAGTAGAAAGATTAAGGGCCTTCATCACATCTGTCAAAGTTGGTAAAACAGATGCCTCGGGTACTAACATTTAGCAATTTTTCTCAGTAAAAGATATTATAATAACTATTTTTTTTTTTTTTTTTTTTACCTTGTGCAGGTCTATAATTTGGTGGTGGACTATATGGGTCAAAACCTTTACTTTGAGTCTTTGCGCCGCCAAACTTCATCATATCTTCTTCCCATCTTTCCATATCTTCAGATTGTTCATCGTCGTCTTCTGCTTCCTCAATCATTTCACGAACACCTTCTCGGCGTTCCTTTTCTTGCTTTTTCGCATTGCCCTTGTTTAATGTTATTTTATCGCCAACATACTTTTCAAATTCTAATATTAAACAATGAGCAACTATAGCAGATAAACGTTTATATTCCTATTTTACCAGCTTCCCCATCATCAGCTAAATCATCCTCTTCTCTTACTAATCTAGATCCGGTTCTCTACATGAAGCATATTAGTTTACGCTTAAGAAATTGGATCATTTTACTGTACATCTTCTTCGTCATTATCTTCGTCGCCCAAAGGTATAAATCCATCATCGCTTTCAATAATGTTGAATCCTTTGCGCATCTGCTCTCGCTTTTTCTTTGCAGCTATAATTGCACTAGCGTCTGGAATTCCAACGCCAGAGATTTTAGCATTCATTGTTGATGGAAACTTTTCGTGCAATAAAGCATCATCATCATCATTCTTTAGAGACGATTTGACTGAAGCAGGCAAACTAGGAGTATCAGCTCGAAGCTTTTCCAGAGCATCTTTATCGTAATTAGAGTGTTGCTTTTCTTCTAATTCTTCTTTTTCAAGTCTACATCAATTTCCAATCAGTATTCAAATAATAAAACAGAAAACAAATCCTATACATACTCTGGTAATTTTACATGTAATTTTCTACTAGTTTTAGTCTTTTTTATTTGAAATTCTTCGCCGTCTCCTTCTTCTTCTTCTTCTTGAGCAAAGCTGAGAGCATTTAATGACTTTTTTGATTTAACTTTTTTCTTTGATGAAGTTGCTGTTTTTTGTATAACGACTTCAACGGGTTCATCATCAGTTGTTTCGACTTTTCGGCGTATATTTTTCGTACGAGATGTCTTTTTGAACATATTCAATAGTAAAGAAAGCAAGTACCGCGTATATTCATACAAGTGTAACCGCAGTGGACGTTGTATAATAATGGGTATGCTTCTTTTCAAGTGACTGTTGGGCAGCTGTCAATGTTGTAAATTATCGTGGAAGGGAAAAGGCACCGACCCCGGGATTTCCATAATTTTTGTATTTTTCATTTCTCTATTCACAATTATGGCTAGTATGAGATTCACTCCATCCCTTGTTCGACCCTTGGGAATGGTCAGACCGCTTCAACAACAACCTTTCCTTGCACCAAAATTAGTATTATCTCAATTACCTAGAACATCAATTTTGGGCATTCGTACATATGCCTCGAACCAACAACAAGGAAAGCAAATCTTGTTGCGTGATCATGGTGTTTTCGGTAGGTTCAAAAGTCAAATTTAGAGATAGAAATGACAGTAAACTAACACTATCAAAAAGCTAATTATGTTCCCCCTGAACAATCTCCATCTATTACTGATTTCACTAAATGGCGTTTAACCAAATGGAGAAACATGAAAAACAGTGTTCAGAATTTATTGAGGTAAACTTTTTTAAAATAGTGGTACAAAAGTACAATAAATGCTCATCGTTATTTAGTGTTGGTTTGATTAAATATAAATCACAATTCGAGAAATGGAATTCTCGTAAATTCCTTGCCGAGGCCGAGGAAGCTTATAAAGATATGAATGATGCATTTGCTAGGTAAGATGATTTAGATATAAAACTTTTATTATTATCAATTAACATGGATCTATACAAATAGAGGCGATAGAACTATTTTAGAAGAAGTCTGTTTAGATGCTATGTATTCTGTAAGATTATCATTGATATATTTGTTTGACATTTTAAACTGACGCTCTTTCTTTTCTCTCTTTCTCCCCCTTTTTTTTATTTTTTTTTATTTTCAGAGCTTAAAAAATCAATTAAAAACCCGTAATAATGTTCGTTGGGAATGGAAATACCATGGCGATGTAGAGCAACCTAAAATCGTTTGTGTTCGTTGTGTTGGAACAACAGGTGTCAGTAAGCATGGTTTTGCAGTTGGTCAAGCTACAGTGAGAATGTTCACAAAGCAATCTATGGCTGTATTTGATAAAAAGAACAAGTTGATTGGTGGTGATCCCAACAAAATTCATAATGTGTTGGAATATGTTGTATTCCAAAAGACTATTTCGGATCCTGAGGACATCTGGCGTGTTTATGGTAAGGTGGCTGCACCAGAAAAGATGATTCAACAAAATTAAAAACTTAATTTAATAAAATGCATGTATAATTAAATATTTTTTTTTTTCCTTATTCTATGTTATTATTAAAATCAAATGTAAACTTTATTCTTAATTTTTCTTTCTCAACTAGAAGCTACTAATATTTAAATGAATTCTCCTCAACCATGACCGAGGACCCACTTTTCATAGTGGAGCGGTTCTAGCGATATAACGTATAAATAGGTGGCTCGTTATTTTTATCAAGTAATTTAACTTAATTGGGCTCCGGCCTTTAATTATTTCAAAAAATGAACAATGCATTATGCTATATGTTTCTTAAAATTACTTAGCATCTCACAAAAGACTTGAAAACAGGCGCTTTTTCTTAACAACAGAGGTCCAGCTTATCATCCCTACCCAACTTTTTTTTTCAGTAAATTGCACCATGAAAGCATTGTATCACGATGTACCTGAGAGGCTCAACTCTAATTCAAAAACAAGTATTCTGAAATACCCTTTTTTTTTTTTTGCAGTTGGCATAACTTTTTTAGAGCTAATGTTTCAGATTTTTACATATATTTCAAATTTCATTATTATAAAAATTAAAAATTTAAAACTCTCATGTCTCTACAAAAAATTAAGCTATACTAACACTTCTAGATAATGAAACTTACTTGTTTTGAAGCTCTTTATAACATACAGTCAAACCTCGATATAAGGTCCCTCAATATAATGAAAACCTCGATATAAAGGAGGTTTTTGTATCCACCGAAGACTGGTGGACAAATTTTACAGCTTAAAACCCCTTATTTCGAATTTATACTTAAGAGAACTTTTTCTTTCCACATGTCCCTTATTTTATTGTAACATCATTGGCCCCAAAATTAAAAAAAGAACAGTTTTAGTTACGAAATTTTTTTACTAGATGTAAATACTGAAAATGTTTTTTAATCTTTTGAGAAAACCCCCCATTTAATGTAATTTGATTGCATCTGCATTGTATTACGGTTTTTTTTATATCGTAAGTAGAAATCTACCATATCTTTAAGTATTTTGAAATCTTCATTATTTGTAGCAACAACAAAGTTTGAAGTAAGATAACAACATAACCTAAACTTGCTAGGGTTTTTCTTTCTTTACAGGAATAACATCGTTTGTTTCTTCCATATCGTCAATTTCATCATTACTATCATGGATTAAGGATGTGGGGTGATTATCTAATATCTAAGATGCCTTCATTGAGGAAAATTTAGCTTTAAAAATATTTAAACAAAATATAGTAATATATATTTAAATTAGAAAACAAAAGATTATTTTGAATGTAAAAAAAAATTATGAATACAATTTTTTTCATGTAATAACAAGTAACCAACATTGCATTTATGGATAAAAAAGCAACATTACATTAAATAAGGAAATGTGAATGTTCCTCTTTCCTTTCTTAAAATTGAAGTTGATCTGTGTTTTTAACTTTGATTTAAGGGAGGCCCTCGATATAGGGGATTTTGTAAAAGAAACCACGGGCGCCCTTAAATTGAAGTTCGACTGTAGTACAATTAAGTTGCATAAATCTATATCGAAAATACAATTAAATGCTTTGTCAAAAGTGGACTAATCTAACTTTACATTGATTAACTTTTCGGTCAATATCTAAGATACTCTCATATGAGCGCATTGATGACCTTATGAGCCTATTGACCAACTCGTTTGAGCACATCCATGTGCTCTGAGAACATACAGGAGATTAGAGTGTGTATGTTAGAATACTTTTTACAACGTTGTCCTAAAGATTGCACCAGAAAACCCCTTCAAAGAACAGTTTTACTACATATCAGGCTCAAATTATGGGAGCTGAATTATCAAACTCCGTTTTATGCGGACTGTATCTTAAAACACCCATAAAATTACCACAAAATCTACTTTTTAGTCGATAACTCTTGCAATTTTAAAGCAATCTCAAAGAGTAATATCTTAAAACAGATATAGAATAGGAGAAAAATAAATCTAGAAAAAATTCCAATTAAGCTTATACATTATTTATAAAGCTATTCCCATTAAAAATGTACAAAAACACAACTTCAATGGACTGTAACTCGGGATAGAGACCGTTTAAGCACATAGTTTATAAGCCAAAAATGATTCTTTCATTTAAATTTATTATATTTTACCATAAAATCAATTTCAAAAAATCATGAATTTTCCCCTTGTATACCCTCGTTCAAAATTTGACTTTTTCGAAAAAAGCTAATAACCCTATGAAAAATAGCGCTAGAGTGACAAATAATATCTCAAATAATAGGTATTTTTTTGTGTTATTTGTCTGTAACATTAACTTTGAAATTTAACTATAAAATTGTTTTTAAAATTACTAAAAACTGCTTTTTACGTTTTTGCTTTTTTTTGCAAAATTTTTGGTGAAACACGTTTTTAATAAATATACTATTAGATGCAAAATTAAATTTTATGTTGAGGTTACTTAGTAAAGATAGCCAGGTTACTATACATGTTTGCTGTCAATTTTGCATTTTAAAAATTTAGGATCGTTTTTATCCAATTTTTTCATCATCAGAAAATTTTGGATTTAAGCTGCCGCCACACCTGAGATGTATGAAAGTTCAAAGAAAATTCGCCGAAGTTATTATTTTTTTGCAATGCAATGGTATGTAGGGGATGTTTAAATTAGAAAATATAGTACTGTAGTTGCAAATGGAACAACTCATTGTAAATTGAAGCAGGGTAGTAAAATAGTTTTGTTCAATTCTAATACTTTAATTGAATTTAACAAAAGCTTCTTGTATATTTATGAGGAATAAAGAATTACATTATTTATTAAATTCAAGAACAAATTCTTTGAACATCTCGTTATTTGTGGTTTTTATCATTTTAATCATGCAATAATATGTTGCATGGCAACGGTGAATTTCATTAAATTCACACAATAGCATTTTTTACCTCTCTCAAATATTAGACTAAATACAAATATACTACAATCCAAAAGAAAATCAACATTTTCTCAAATTGTTAATGTGTATATGTATTATAATGAAACATATTTTGCCACGCCTTTTTATAAACGGGATTGCTTCCATATGTATAACAGCGGCAAACACTTTACAACAATTACATGTTACATGAATTAATTTTAATAGTTAGACTATATTAATAGATAAAATTGCATCGAAAACAAAGAGGATAATAGCAATGTTATAATTGTAATTAACAAATTATATTCATTCTGTAAGTACAATATGTGAAAGGGACAAAAAAAAAAGGGGACAACAATTTAAGGTAAGCTTTAATTGAGTGAGATGTCTGCTATGTGCATAATAGACAATTTATTTTTTGGCTTGGTGATATGAAGTTGTACTTAGATATACAGTCAAACCTCGATATAATAAGGTCTCTCAATATAACGGAAACCTCGATATAAAGGAGGTTTTTGTGTCATGGGTTAAAGATGTGGTGTGATTATCTAAGATGCCTTTATTTCTTTCTTAAAATTAAAGTTGATCTGTTTTTTAACTTTGGTTTAAAGGAGTTCCTCAATATAAAAGAAACCACGAGTGCCCTTAAATTGAGGTTTGACTGTAATACTTTAAATGTTCAATAAATTCAATCTATCCCAAATTCTCATTTCATCACCTTTAAATCACATTTTCACTTCATCCCATCTTCATTCTATCTAAACTTCAATTCCTATCCCATCCAAACTTTATCCTCATTATAAAAAAAACCTTTTCCTCGCTACATCCTAACTTTATTCTCATTTATTCCAGGTTTTAGTATAAATACTGTGTCAGAAAAGGAGACATTCCGTTTTGAAAACTAGTTTTTTAAAAACTCAATGGCATAGTTAAGCTCAGTACATTGAAGCTACTCTAGCAATTATGATATCTCTTCTGTTTTATACCATCTACCTGCGATTTATTATTATAATTTATCAGTTTATCACTAACAAGTAGATCTAGCCAAATGGTCATAAACTGAGTTAATTAATGTAGCAGTTTTCGAAAATCTAAAGCACAAAAAGAAAATGTAATGCAACTGACACTGGCGATTACTGAGTGAGAGGCTTTGATGGTCCAGTTTCTTATACTCAATCTGACAAAGATACATCCTGTCAAGTGTACCTTCTTTCAAAACTATGTTTATTGTATTAGTGCAATATGTTTACTGTCTGTGATGAAATTAATCCTATTTACTGTAGTTAAATCATTTTCTTTCGTTTATTTCATTCATTACCATCGTATTGAACCAAATACTTATTTTCCCGTTATCAGTTTTTGACTGCCTGGTTACCCGTAGATAACCGAACAGAACACTGAGCATACTTTATTAGAAATGATATATCATTATAAAGCTCTTTTTTTTTTGTTACCAAACCTTTCGTATTATCTAAATGTATTACAAAGAAATTGTCTATGCTAAAATCCGAAGTGTCAAATATCAAAGAAATTTTGAAACTAGTAAGTAGTTGTATCAAAGCAAATGAAAATGGTGTATATTCCAACTACCAAATCAATAGTTCCCACATGTGTAGATTGTGGTTTAGTTGGCCATTATAATAAAAACTACTATAAATGCAGTAAATATAACCCAAATACTGCTGATTCCGTTAAATCTGTATGATATAATCGCCTTTTTTTATCAATTTTAACTACTCTAAAGTGGGCACATCATGCAAGAGAAACCAAAGCTTCGAAATGAAGCAAGAAAAGAAGGAAGCAAAACAACAAAAGACAAATAATACAAATGCGGTATTTTCTAACTGCAAAGAAGTAGGACATAGCTCATCGCGATCCCCACTTTGTAAAAATCATTTATCATCAAAGCTGGAGGTCTTCAATAATAATTTGGATAAAGCCCATTAATCATTTATAAGAAAGATTCCATTTAGGTCATGCATACGTAATAACGAATCTATTTTTGCAACCATATCATCATCAGTTAACCCACAATCTGCTGCAACTATCAAGTCTAGAATCATAAGTGCCTGTGAAGACGTTAGACAATTAATATTTAGGGCTCAAATATTTGTAAATTATTATATACTGATATATAAAGATGATATCATCCCAGACTGTATATTTAAAAAAAAATTTCTGGTACTCTATATGTTAATTAGTAAATAATCGTAAAGCAACCAATGGAACTGCCTTACCTTCTGACATGATTCCTGCTTGGGATACATTTCGTATCAAGTATCCTACTATCATTTATAAAGTAAATTTGGCTTCTGGAAACAGCCAATGCATATCAGAAGCATATACTGTAGTTGCTACTTCTTATTTGAATAATATAGTAGAACTTTTTAAAGCAAAAGTCTTGCGTTATATTTGTTATATTCTTCAAAATGCATTCATGGTAAGTATCAAATACTGAACAAATAATGTTTTATAAATAGCTAACAGTGAATATAGACTATGAGTCCTGATCATGTAGCCAAGATTGCCAAGGAATTTTGTTATCAAATGGTTTACCAAGGAAATCCTGTATGGCCTAAAAATATTCAACTGTCTGAAGGTGAACAGTCAAGAATTAAAGAGGCCTGCATACCACTGTCTACTCATATAGATGTTCAGGTTACCCTTAAATCATTATCTGCTTCTCCAGAAAAATTTGTTCGTTCTCTTGCTTATATACTCCCCGAGTATGAAAGAGAGCATTTGGCACATAATCCTTACGATGTTAGACGTCTTTCATTACCAAGATTATTTACTATTTCACCTTCACCTTCTTTTCGTTGGAAATTTGTTACAATTATTGTCAATTCCTTGTGTTGTTTCACTAAAGAAAAGCTACCCAGAGGCTACAATGCTCAATTGGATTTATTTTATAAATATTTTGATTTTAAAGGCTTAGGATTCAAAAGGTAAACAATGCACTGCATAATATACTCTATTACAATATTAATTAAATGCCCATTACTATTGTAGCATTGATGATTTGCGTCCCAATGGATTAAACAATGTTTTATTTTCCAATACAATCAAATCGGATGGGTTTACAGTTGATTTTCTTTTTGAAAAGAGAAGAGCTACGGCTCTCAAAGAAGTAAAAAAAGACATTGAGAACCATGACCTTGTTTTAGAAGATTTTGAATATGAGGAAGTCGAAAGAATTTATCAACCTGTGTTTATTGACCCTGGTCGAAAGGCAGTGTATACAGCAGCAATTGGCTTGGACACAAGTAATCATCAAATTAGACAATACTCCATCAAAGAGTATTATAACCTCACTGGATCAACTAAATATTCATCAAGATCACAAAAACTGAAGGATAGTAAAGGTCTAACTAGCATAGAAACAAACATTCCCACACAAAAAAAACTTGCAGTTCAATTATGTATGATAGATTTATCCAATATATCATTATCCATAAAGATAAATTACTCGCTTTCTATGGTAAAGATACTGCAAAAGATAGCTTTTTTTTTGAATCAAGGTAGACAAAGAGCTCCTGAAATCATGGCCAATATGTTATTGAATGGAGACAAGAAGTATAATAAAAAGAAAAAAAAAAAACAAGACGAAGCGAAAGAAGTGGAGAAAAATAAAGAAGGCTGCCAAAAAGAGCAATGAGCGTTTAGACAGAAAAGCAAGAGCAAAGAAGAAGATAAATGATAATGATGTTTCCAGTACTGTTGGAGCCCATGATATTACAAAGTAAGAATATCTGGAGCAAAATAAATGTTGTATAGTCGACTAATAATATATAATACATAGACCTAATAAATGGAAACCTGCAAAATTTGAATATGACAAATCTAAAGTGTCATTGATTGTTTTTGGTACAGGTATGGTAGGAAAAGATTCAGTAAAACTTAGAGGTTTGACGCATGGTGTTACAGGCATGTTCTATAGAGCCCTGAAAAAACGTGAAAAAAAAGGTAAACTATTAGTTGTGCCAATTGATGAGTTCAAGACGTCTAGAATTTGCAACATTTGTAAAACTGATACCTTGTACAAAGCTTCTCATACTCGTTCTTGTCTGTAAAAACATGTAAAACACTGTGGCAGCGAGATGTAAACGCATCTAAGAATATGATGTCCATTACATCTTCCATTTGGAATCAAGATGGTCGTCCTACTGCTTTTAAGAGAGTTTAAATTGACTTATTATATATTTTATATCACTATAATGTACATGGTTTGGCTTTCTGCTATCAGAAAGACTTTAGATTATTACAGGTAAGTTTATTTGGATTAACTCTTTGAAATACTTGAGACTAATTTATTCTTTTTTGATTTCCCTTCTTACTATCTCTAAATCTCATTCTCATTTCATCTCAATTTTACCCTCATTTTATCCTCACTATATCCCAATTTTATTCTCATTTCATCCCAAATTTTACTTGTTTTATCTGAATTTAAAGTGTAAATACTGTAGCTGAAAACTTACTTCTGAATTTTCCCAATATTCCCAATTAGGTTTTTTTTCTATTCGTTATCACTTTTGATCTGGCCAGGGCAAATAAAGCATATCAAAGATGCTACGTGCCCACTGGTCATTTTTATTAAATTTACTATAAACAAAAATTATATGTTTAACCGTAACTGAAAACTTAAAAAAAATTAAATTTTGAAGGTGCCTGAAGGTAGATTAATGGACGCAACATTAGTCTTTTTAGCTCTTTATATACGTTAGTATTTATTTACTACTAGATTTTCAATTATATGAAATACTTGCTAGCATTCTTTAATTAACACAATCCATTCAAATCGCATTTTTTTTTTAAAAAAAAAAAAATGCATTTGCATGTTCCTGATGAAAACTCCAAAAATATCCAAATAATATTTTTTAATAAATGCTACACATTATAGAATTTTTATTTAAAGCTTATTTTAAAGTGCTACTATATATATATATATATATATATATATATATACTTGATATTTTCGAAGAAATAGGTTTAATCGATGAGCCGAAAAAAACTTTTAACATAAAAGTAAAGCTTACTGCTCTAGGTCAAGTTTAACTTTTTTCAAACCTGTATGACCACAGTAATTTTAGAATTTTACCAACTAAATAAGTATTCATTTAATCTAATGATTATACAAAATATCAGTGTCATATAACAAGAATCTTATGAAGTATTAAGCATTTGGTTATTGAAATTTATTATGTAGTTGTTAGAAGATGATAAATATATTTTTTTCCGTTATTTACAAATATGTACGAAGAATATATATGAGACAGTTAATTAATTTGATAATCCTTCTTAAACAATTCAAGAGCCCAATCGCCCCAAGCTTTATGTACCTTAGCCTCAGGATGGTAAGAATCCCAGAAAAAGTGCTTATCTTGATCATCACAAGCAGTAGTGTTACCAATACCCCAAACGCAAGGTCCATTAGTGACGGACAAACCTAGAGAAGCAGGATTGGCAATCTTCTCTTCCAGCCATTCATGAAGATCATAAAATTTAGAATTAATATTAGTGATTTTCTTGATTTCAGCCTCAATGTACTCGTTGTAGTCATTGATCAATTTCTTAGCCCTGGGCTTGTCAGTATCCTTGATAACGGGCCACTTGTCGAAGGGAGCAACATTAAAGAAAGCGAATTCTTTGGCATGATACTTGGTGATAATTTCCTTAACAGCATCAACAACGTTTTGAGCAATCTTTTGATAAGTCAAATCCTTGTTTACAACATTGTATTGATCAGGATTGATAATAGAGTTCAAGTCATTGTAGGCAATTTCGATAACATACAAACTATCGGCAGTACCTTTAGATTCCAAGGTAGCAACTTGTTGCTTGATGCCAGGAACAATCCAGCCATTGAACTCTGAATAAACATCAGCGTTATCAGTAGTAGCACCTCCGTAACCGTGGTTTTCAACAGGAATTGAGACGCCCTTGGCAACGTATTCGAGCCAAGTAGGACCATTGGAGAATCTACCTTCATAGTAAGGTGGAGAAGGAGGGAACTTGCTGTGACTATAATCATTACCATCGTCAGTATAACTGTCAGCAAAGACGATAATTTGGTCAACAGCAGCAGAAACGGCTGAGGCAGACAAAGCTACGAGAGATGCAACAACAGAAAGTCTCATTCTAGAAATTAATTATAAAAAGTAATAGAAAGTATCAGTTTGAGTAAATATCTCGATTTCATTTTATATTATTTTTTGTAGCTATGAATTTTTGAAACAAGTTTCGCTAATTAATTTCAATTTCTTCATTATGGTTTTAGAAAATAAGCATATTACATTATGAAACAAGGTTGGCCGCAGATCGATCTAATTAATGACACAGTATTCATCTACATTTTGATTACTGTTACTTTGGATTGCAATACCCTTATAAATATCTCCCACTCGTCAAGTTTTAGATTTTTGATGTTCTACATAATATTAACTTAGGAATGACAGCAATAAAAGGAATTTTATATATTGAAAAATGGATGAATTTTATTCAATTAAAATGTATTTATGTACACATGTGTGGATATTTAGCGACGAACAAGGTCCCATTGTTGATTGGCAGCAACAGTTCCACTACGCTTTTCATATAAAATGACTTCAGCACCATTTTCATCTTCGGCACCCTTAATATCAAGAACCAAATCAGGGTTGGAAGAAATGTGAATGTAGCCTTCGTTATCAACCAACCAACGTTGTTTTTCAATTTCTTCATCATTGGAAGTGGCCTTCTCATTTTGAACGAGACGAACTAAGCAAAATTTAAGCATTTTTTAATTACTAGGTGGTTACTTAATGTCTCAAATGCTTAAAACTTACCGTCAGATTTAACTTTGCTGCCCTTAATATCAAGGACCTTACCGCTGTGAAGGTTTACAAAGTTACCATTTCTGTATTCCCACAATTGGTTTTCATTATCGTCACTCTCTTTCTTTTGCCAGACACAAATCTTGGCACCATCTTTGGTGGAAGCACCTTCAACGTCAAGTACACGCTTATTGAACTGCATAAAAAGTTTAATATCAAAACTAGGCGAATAAAAATTTTGAAATTTACCTTTGAGACAATGAAGAAAGGGCTGTTGGGAATTGATGCAGTCATTTTTTGTATGTAAATGTTTCGTATGTAAATTGAGTTATATGTTTAGATATCGAGAAAAAAGAGTGTGCTTAATTGCAGGGTTATTTATATATAATTGATTTAATAACTTTATTTACTATGACTGACGTCGAGATGATGGAAATAGTTTTGTTGGATTTCTTGATAAATCTAATATGGTGATAGTCCTAAAATCATGCAAGTTCTAAACTGTTTTAGAATATTCTTAATGTAAATATACAAGACAAAACAAGAAAAAAGAAAACAAATAATAAACGTAATATATTTTATTAAAAAAAAGGAGGTATACAGTTCATTTTAAATGGCCCAACTTGAAGCAACATCTATTTCTTCATCGCCAATAAATGGCTGATCAATAGATTTTATCATGATATCACCACATAAAACACATTCACTTGCTACAATATCATCTAATTCTTCGCGCAATTGTTCGATTTTTCCCATTGTTAAATCAGGGTCAATCTTACTTTCTTCATGAACTGCATCCGATGGGAATATTACATTCTTAGCAGTGTTCATAAATCGAGTTGTAGTACCAATAGGCGATCTGGAATTACGAGGCGAGTTATTATTAGTCTCCTTGGCAATTGAATCTTGAATTACTCTAACGCGCTTCATGTGTCGAGCAGGTAAAACCTTGTACATCTATAGGATTTTTGTTGAGTTAAACTTTAAAATGCATGCAAAAATGTATTACCTTGTCTAAAAGGCAATCACCGTGAAAACCATGTTGGCACGGAAATATGTAAAATACACGACTATAAAGAGGATAACGGCAGCAGTAACATTGATCGGCAGCATTTACCAGAGAAAATCTAGATGCAATTTTTAGTAATATGCAATGAATTATTAGTATATGTTGCACTATACCTGCTTCTTAATTCTCGAATATCTAATCGGATGCTATCCCCACTTTTAGTGGCTTCGTCCATTTCTATTTTAATATCATCGATTGTATCATTGTATTTTTCCAAAGCATCGCAGATTTCCTCCTATAAGAAAATTAATATATAGTATTTTAATCATGCTTAAAACTTACTTTAAAGTCGTCTATTAGTACAAAATCAGGGAAAAATGGTAGTATATCTTCAATCTTGAGCAAATTACTTTGCTTTAAGAATTCCAGCGCAGATTTAATATCTTTATTTTCTTGAACAACATGTTTCGCAATAGTAAGCCAAAGTTTCTTTCGGAGGACTTCATCATCTTCCGGTTTATCAGCATTAATGCGTGCAAGCTCAACGTCATGATTCTATCAGTGATAAATAAATAAATTAAAACCTTATCGGTTGCAGTTCTTTTTCCAATACCTTTAGTGCTAAATTAACTGCTTCTTCATATAGTCCCATTTGACTATAAATGTGTACACAACTTTGAGTTCTTCCGTTTTGTGTACATAATCTGAGAGCATAATCAAGATTATAATGCATTTCTCGGCCCTATTATATGATTAGATTTCATAGTTTTATATACAAAATATCCATTAAATCACCTCATTTTTCAGAAATGTTAATAATGCTGTTTCATCTGAGGCTTTTTGAGTAGCATAAAGTGTGAGTAGAAAATTATGGATAGCAGGATCGGTATTATTCAAAGATGTAACAACGTGTGACAAATAACGTATAGCTTGATTCTATAAAAGATTAGATCGTGATATAATATTGGCAAACATAAACTTACTTGAGTTGACTTTTCCATTAATTTCTTATGATCATATCTTAACAAAGCTGGAATAAGCTGTCTAGGATTAAGATTACTTTGTCTCATCCAAACATTTACTGTTTCATAAGGATCATTTTCCATTAAAACAGGAGAAAATTTGTAAAATACATCAGGATCAGCTTCTTTAGAAAGTACTGCCAATGCTTTAGTCCAATTCTTTTCTATAATCCAATGATTAATAACTTTGTCGTAATCGCCAATCAATGATGCAAAGAATAAAAACTCGTCATTTCTTCCTTGACTAGCTATCAATTTGTATGTAGTGGGGCGATGCAGGTTACCGCTATAAGTTTCCAAAAATGTCCTGAACTCATCACGGACTTCATCCAACTGTTCCAAAAAATAGGCCTCTGTATTTGGTATCAAGCTAGTAGCTTCATTTGGTATAGGGGAGCAATGTGCAGAAGATGCTAAGTCTTCTAATTCATTCAATTTTGAAAGGTATATTTCAACTAACCATGTAGCCAACATGGTCTTTTGGGTTTGATCATTCTTTCGTAATCGGCTTAATTTACTTGACAAATACACTCGTAATGCATCTACTTCTCCTTTTTCTACAAACATAAGTGTAACTTCTTCAAATGGAACTGTACTATCTGCAAAAATTTCAGCACTCATCTTAAATCGTCGTTGACTAAAATAATCTTTTGCTTGAGCTGTGAAGACTTTATCTTTTTGTGCAGGATCTTTACAATAACGCAGAGCTGAATTATATCTCTTTTTCTCCAAGTAAAGCTTCCAAACATCACGCTCCTCATTATTGATTGTAAGTTCATACATGGCCAGTGTGGTATATACCCAAAAAGTCTTTTTAATGTCATCTACTGTCATACTAATGACAGTTTCACCTTGGCCCTGAATAAAATTGAGTAATTAGAAATAAAGCAAATTTCAAAAAGAAACTTACAATCGGAATCATCTCTTCGTAAACAATTTGATCATTTAATTGACAAATAGCTCGTACACGATCTTTGTACAGTAATACAAAATGAAATTCTGTTAATGCAACGGAGATAGGAATTTCAGTTACCAATTTCCCAGAATCATCGTCTGATGGTGTGGCAGGATATCTGTAGTATTTGCTTAACAAAGTATCTTTTGTTTGCGGTTATTTATTTAATCAACTTACTGTAATAACTGAACATCATCAACAACACTATCTCCTACATTTTGAGAGCCATATACAAGTGCGCCATGATAAATACCGGGACCAGTAAGCCATGCAAATGATTCTGCAATACCTTGTTGCTGTAATTCATGGAATCGACTGAAAAAATGCAACTCGCTATGAGGTAATTCGCCAGGTAATTCCTGATATCCTGGATTAACATCATATTTTGAAAATAATTTCTCAAACATGGCCTTTTCTCCTCTTTCTTCAACCACATCTCCATTTCCAAGACTTGGAGAATGTGTTCCATTGGTTGTATTAGGTCCAACAAAGCCTATAAATTGATAGATACGAGTGATTGTGGTAGCCATAACAAAATATTTTCGATTGTTGACAGGAAATTGTTCAAAATAGAGGCCAGTAATTGGCATTGTTGATTCGTGAATTGAATACACTTGTTTAAAGTATTTTTCCTCTCTTTTAAAATATTCATCTGCTGGTTCTAAGCATGTTTCGTATATAAGGCCATTCTTTGTACCTATCAAAATTTCTCGTGTAGATGGATCTGTTAGCGTTGCTTGTTTATTCCAAGCAATAGAAGTAATGATAACCCCCTTAAAATCAAGAAAAAGGATGAGCATTTCACTTTTATTATTATTATTTTTTTTTTTTTTTTTTTTTTTTTTTTACTGCATAAAATACTGATATACTACTATACCTTAAATTTAGGTAAAGGTTTTGTTCTCCTCCATTTTTCATACAAATAATAATTTTCTCCGTGGTCCGTTGTGATAATTAAATGTCTACCAGTTGGATCAAAGAATATTTGCTTGACTTTGCCATCACTTGGTTTGCGCACAATTTCAATTTCTACAAAAAAATAGATTTAGTATTTTAGATTTTATTAATGAAATAAAACAAAACCTTCAACTTCTAAAGGATTATCTAAATCAATTCTCAATAATCGATATGTATCAAGTGCAACAATAAGAATATTATTTGAAACTGCCATATCGACTAACTTTGCAGGCATTTGGAACTGTACATAGTCAATACCGAAAATGGGCTCTTCTACTTGACCAAAGCCTGTAGAAACATAGCCTGTTTCCAACTAATTTATGGGGAGAACACGATAAATAAATAATGTGTTTCAAATTATGTAGTGCGTTTTATATATATATATATATATATATATATAATACTTACTCGAACATTGTCTTGTCCATCGAACCCGTTGGTAGAAGTAAAAGTATCAGCGCCATATTGAACTGTTGAAGTCCCATGAACTGCTTCTGAGGATTCAATAAAGTCGTCTAAAAGCGACATTGTTTCGTTTTTATTTGCAAGAATAGGGGAGAAAGAAGAAAAAAGGTGTAAAAAATTACACGTCGTCTTGCGCTTATTGCCTGCTTTCCTCTCACTATTTTCTCTCTAACTTTCCTGTGTTAAACCTCGCACTTTGTATACCCCAATTGGGAAGTTTTGGAACTTATTCGTTTCATGCACGTCACAAACAATACGATTCCTGTTTTGTTTCCATGTAAAGAAGATTATCGTAAAGGTGTTTAGTAATTAAAAGTATCTTATCAACTATTGTATATATATTTATTGTTTACATTATTGAACTGAATCTACAAAAATCTCTTGTTTATTCTAATGTAATACAAAAAATTGGCTGTGATCATAAAACTATTGATATGGCCCTACAATTATCTTGAAACCCGATTGCTAAATACTTTGACAATCTATCGTGTTTGCTTTCTCTCGTTTTGGGCTCTTCTAATGTATAATTTCACTACAAAATGCTCTAAAAAATGTCGGCATTTAAATTTATGTCACCTCAGGTTTTCCTGATGTGTCTTATAAATCATATCATAGTGTCAGATAAAAGATGTCTTTTGACAAAAAAAAATTTCAGCATGCACTTTGGCATTTATTTCATTAGTTTAATTTAAAAAACCAAGAATGCTGTTAGAATTCATTGCATTAAAACGTTTCAACATAGCCTCCACAGTCAAAACAGAAGGAATTAGAACTTTAAGGTGCTATTTCTCAAGTATTTTACTAATATACCGACGTTAAAAACCAGTTTAATAATTATCTAAGGCCTCTATTTACCTTATGTCTCAATTTCAGACGATTTGAAGGTACTTTTTTTTTCTTCAAAAATCGTCATTTTTTGTCGAGGTATTACAAAGATTTGGATCCCGAAATCGCCTTTTTTAAATTTTAACCCAAAAAACCACACAATTTATTATAGTAAATATTGGTAAAAAATACGCGGTAACTTCCGGTCTATCATCCAGGTACAATTAATACAACTTTGAAATAATAATAAATTGACTTTTGGGTATAAAACTGTTTTTTAGAAAATCGTCTTTACAGAAATATTTTTGCAGAAGAGTTCGTGTATTCTATACATCATTAAAAAGAGCTCCAAAATACGCATCGGATGGAATTTACTGTATTTGCTATTGTTATGAAGATTTTTGAGCAATGGGAGGAAATAAAAAAAAATTGTTCAAATCCGTTAAAATCGGTTCCAAGGAAACAAAATCCGGAAAATATATTCAAGCCCCGGTCACCTCAAAAAATCTTCTGGTGATCTACGAAAATTGGTCAGAAAACAAATTAACAAGCGACGGCTATGATTGAGGGGCAGGCCATTGAGTGCCTACGTTAAACTCTCGATTACTCGATTGTTATTCTATCTTTTTTTTTTTTGTAGTAAAAAACGGTAAACTTTAGGTACTGAATATTAAAGAAATCAAAAAAAAAAAAAAAAAAAATTATCAAAACACACGAAAAAGAATATTTATTACAGACTGTCGAAAAAAAGTTTCTGTACATTGACCTCAACATATAGCTACAATTTTAATCAGTACCAAAGTATCTACAACCGAAATCACCACAACCAGGAATAATGTACTTTTCGTCATTAAGATAAGCATCGAGTTCACCAATGACAATTTTAACCTTGGGATAACGTTGAACAAAAGCATCAATACCTTCGGGAGAACCGATCAAGTTCAAGAAGATAATACGTTCTTCCTTGACATTGTTATCAAGCAAAACTTGGACAGCTTGCATAGCAGATCCACCGGTAGCTATAACATATTATTCAATTATAAGGCACATACTCTCTATAATGTAATTTGTGCTTCACTTACCAAGCATGGGATCTAACAAGAGGACATAACGAGAAGCAATATCTTTGGGGAGTTTGGAATAATAGAGCTGTGAATGGATTAGAAGATGAGTAAAAGAAAAAAGAAATGATCACCCGTTTTTTTTTTCTCATACCTTAGGTTGGTGAGTCTCTTCATCACGTTGGATCAAGATTTTACCAATTCTAACGCTTCTGCAACACTCACGCAAACCTTGTTCCATGGCTTCACCAGCACGCATGATGGAAACACCACAAATACGACCTTCAAAGTCAATACCATTGTATTCGGTATTGGTAGGAGTCATTACATTTTTGTCAACGACAGGTAAATGATTCAAACCTGATCATTTAAATTTAATATACATACACATATACATATACAGAATTCAATCCCTCCTTTTTCTCTATTTATTACCTTCTTCAACAAGGAGACGAATAATACGGTCAGCATAAAAAATAAAGTCGGAACGAGGAGTTTCCTTATCACGAATGATTGTCATAAGACCCTTTAATTGGGTAGTTTGTGCAAGAAGCTTGACTTGCTCAGGTAATTGGTAGTTCTCAGTGCCAGACATTATTAATTAAAAAAAAAGAAAAAAGAAGAGGATAAGTTTGTTGGTTGATGAAACCAAGAAGAAGAAAAAAAGAAATTTTATTGCTCTTTTATAACTAGCATTGGAAGAAAAAAATTATCGCACCCAGTCACGAGTCCTTCCGTTTAAAGTATGCTTACCAAAGATTTACAGACTGTATTCGAAATGTTCTCTACCATTACGTTAATTCTAACGCCTCGAAAATGCATATTAACAATATTTTGGTTAATTTAAGCAGATTTCAATAGAGAAAATTGGTATAAATGTCTGTGAAATTATGAGATCAAACTTTTATATTAAGCTGTGGGTTCCAGCCAATATATAAACTACCTCTCTCATTGACATAGTATTTGCCAGTCTCAATACGATAACTTGGTACAATGAACTATAAATGTTAAAATTTCGATTGATCTCCGAGTCAAAGATAAGGAGCCCATATCTCGTTGTAATATAGTCTATCAAAGCGTGTGAAAAACTTTTTATGCGAAATATACCTACTTTTATTATTTTTGGTAGTATGTCGCATTGAAAAAAAAAAGTTATATGCTAAAAAGACGCAAGTTCTTTATCTTTGAAGCTGTCATTATCTTTTGGAAAGGTTTGTGGAATTCCTGGAAATTTTTTCTGACTTCATTATCTGGTTAAATGTTTAAGAACTGGTGGATCTTTTTTATATAGTTGCACAAATCCCAAGTATGAACCGGATATTAATGTTGATTTTTTATGATTCTGATATATTTGGCTTGTTAGCAATGTACATGTTGAAATCGAGCCCGAGAATCAGATTTTAATACACTTGTCCTGAAAGAAATATATGTCAAGCCAATTAAGTTTTACCGAAAAATTCATTATTTGGCAACTGCTTTCTGTTCCTGGTTGCTACGAAAATGTCGTAGCTATAATTGACGAGAACGATTTTATTTTGTATATACACAAGTTGCTAAAATATAATTTTGTTGAAATAATTATACCAGTATATTATTTATGCAAAGTGGATATGCTATTCGCGCATCTAATTCAAATTTTTACTGGATCTATATACATTTTTTGAAAAATTAGATATTTTCCCATTCGACGGAGCTCCAAAATTTTGGAATGCCACTTGATGGGTTAGACAGTTGTTGTGTACTATTTTTTCTTAATCATCCGAAAGCGCACTTTTTTTCCTGTTCGTCTTGAAAAAAAAAAAAAAAAAAAAAAAATGGTTGTGAATGAATTACCAGCAGAGGAGCGTGAAGCTATCAGAGTAAATATTTAAATTTTTGTTGTACTTTATGCATTAAATTGATAACTTTTGATCGAAAAAAGAAACTTCAAAATGATATCAGCTCCCTTTACGCTATAGTGTCTGAAGACTATAAAGAAGAATGGCAAAAAGAATGTGCTAAAAAGGCATACACAGAATGTCCTGATGTGGTTACCCAAGTAATATAATATATATCTCAAGAGTAATAGTTAGCGCTATGCTCACATTTGATTATATAGGTCGAACAAGGTTGTAAAGATCTAGGAATTTTAGACCTGTGCCAAATCATCCCTGTCGAATCTGATTATTATGACTGGGAACTACAACAAAGAGCGTAAGAAACAATTCATCACATACAGTTCAGAATTGATTTCCAACACTTTTTTATTATAGTTTTAGAGTTAATGCTCCTTCAAAAGAACATATGTGCAAGAGTGTTGTATTAGAAAATACTCGTTGTACTCACGAAGACATTTCAGGTACCATTAATTAATTCATCATTTTGTATTTGGTTTATGTAACTTTTTCAAAATATAGATCCAAATTACTCAAGATACTATTGTGTTATTACGCAGGTAAGCAAATGTCGTCATTTATAAACATTAAGTTTCTGGGAGAAAATTACTGACTTTTATACTATAGTATGTCAAACCTGTCAATACACAAAAACTGTTGAACTTTTGTCGAGGCTTAAAAAATAAGGAGATTAGTAAAAAGTATTACAACTATCGCTTAGCTGATCCCGAGGTAAGTCCATGTAGATTAACATGGTGCAAAAATTACTCAAATATTTTAACTTTATGGTTAGGTGTCACTTAAATTGACAGGTTACAAAAAAGGTGGTGTTTGTCCTATAGGTTAGTTTTAGACGAAATATAAAAATTAAGATGCATTTTTCATACGGCAAATTTATACAGGTATGAAACAACCTATTCCCATTATACTGGCTGAGTCGATTACAAAATTGGAGGTAAGTAATGGTTTTAAATCGGCTATAAGTTCTTGAAGAGAAGGTTCGCGAAAGCTAATATTTTGAAAAAAAATACTGTTAATAGCCACCTGTTATTTATCTTGGTGCTGGCCATATCGACTGGAAACTAGGTATTCCTGTATCCACATTCATTGAAGCAACCAATTGCTTTGTTGCCAATTTAGATTAATGTAATAAAAAAGTATTGCATTTATGTATATGTTAAGTGATGAGGAGGGTTTTTTGCGGAGGTTCAGTGATTTTTTTCGGGAAAGAATCCGTATGATGTATCATAGAAATGATTCGAGTGAATGTGAATATTTGATTTGTATTTATAGAAAAAAATATCAGTAAATTACGGTAAGACATTATTGACATATTTGATGATCGGATTGTGATCAAAGCGATGTTATATAGGGTGAAAAACCTTGAGTGAATGGAGGTTTAAATTATTTGAAGATTTTTTGTTGGCAAAATCTGTCAATCTCGGCTCCGGTTTAGCATTAACTACATGAGTAGTTATCAAATTGGTAATTGGATTTTTCTTTTCTTCCGTTCTTGTATTTAGTATCTGTTTATCATGTCGGCTTTAAACGTAACAAGCCAATTCAGTAAAGATTATCCTTTACAATTTCAACAGGATTTGATATATTTAAAGTCCTCTGATAAAAATGAAGATGGCAGTACTGATGATTATGCTGAATCCAGTGTATGTTGTAATACTAAAATTGAGATTATATGTCTAATCGTTGATAATATTAACCAGTTTGTGTGAAAATAGAAGGTAAAAGAACTTAAATTGAAAGAAAACTCTTCCATAGATGATTTGGATAATACAACAAAAGTCGATAATGATGAAAAAGCTTCAACTTCCAGTGATAAAGAAAATGAAGATATTTACACTACCTCTAAAGGCAAAGGCAAAGATAAAGAAACAGCAGATGCTAATTATGGGGATAAAGAATTTACCTCAATTGATCAAGAACAAGATATCACATCAGCACCAGAAGAAGAAGATCTGAAATCCACTTTCACTGATCAAGAAAAAGACATTAAAGCATTATCATCTGATAAAAAAAATTATGAAAGAGCTACTACTACTACTACTACTACTACTACTACTACTACTACTACTACTAAAAACAGTAATAAAAATAATAAAACAATATCTACACATGAAGAAAAAGTTGAAACATTGACGTCTAAAGACCAAGGTAAGGAAAGAAAATCTATTGATTTAAAGGAAAATGATCAAGCGTTGATATTAATTGGACGTAAAGATAATGAATTATCTACAACTGCTAAAGACGATGGTAAAACTACATTAGGCGTTGATGAGAACTCAATATCTGTAAAAAATAACGATGACCAACCTACAAGTACGACACAAAACAGTCGTTACGCAACCTCAAGTGATGAAGATATACTAACTACAGATTATGATGATACAATGAGTACTACTACCGAAGCTCAGGTAACAGATGCAATAAAATTTAACAAATTGATCGTCTAAAATAAAAATAAAATAGGATAAATTCACCACTAGCATAAAAGATGTAACCAAGTCAACAAAAAGCCAAGAGCAGATTATTACAAAATCAAATGTAGCTACACCTACAACAAATTCTGAAGAAAAATCAACAACAAATGAGGTGGCAGCAGTTAGTTCGGAAGTTACAGAAGCAACAACAAAAGGAAAAACCAAACCAAAGAATGAAACGACAAGTATTTATGAAGCAACTTCTTCGAGTACTGAAAAACCTACAGTTACGTCAGATGAGCAGAAAACAACAAACACAGTTTCACACGAACAAACTAGTACTACAGCTATCAAAACAACATCATCCAAAGAAGAACAAGTTACATCTACAATAGTGTCTAATCAACAAAATAGTAGTGAAATCACCAAAACTATTTCATCTGTGGAAAGTGCTACTGTAACATCCAAAAAGGAGCAAACTACCCAATCTTCTTCTAAAGAGAAAACAACTACAAATGAAAGCGTATCCGAGCAAGCTACCTCTGCAACTTCAGCAAATAATTTCGAAAAAACTTCAACCTCAACTGTAAATGATAAGACTACCATGACAAATAACGAAATTAACAGCACCACTCCAACGAATGAAACCCCTGATACAGCCACTACAAATATAAATCCTTCATCGTCAACAGTAGTTGAGAGTATTACTACCGATACATCTAGTATCGTGAAATCCCAAGCTACAACTTCGGCGTTCGTTACAATGACTGAAAAGGAATCTAGCAACACCGATGAAGCAACAACCACAACAACAATGGCAGACATTGTTTCAAGCAAAAAGATATTTAACCCAACATCAACTGTCATTTCAATCATAGATGGTGTTGATTCAGCATCTTCAACGTAAGCTTTTACTTATTAATCATATTTAAAATCATAAATTCTCATTGTTGTCGTTCTTTTTTTTTCTTTTTCTATAATTAAACCTTTTTGCTACTATTCTGGGCTTTTGTTTATGCTTCATCTACCGACATTTCATTGATTCTGACCTGGTGCTTCACGGGTGCTACGATCTTTTTTGGTCTCATTTTTTTTTTGGATACTCTCCCCGACGTCCTGAATATGGTAAAACGCTGTAATTGACATGCGAATTCATCCAATTCGTTCTTCTTTCGTTTTCCAAACTAATATCCATTATTTTCGGCTAAAAAAAATGCCCAAATCTAATGAAAATAATACTACTACCAATAATTCATTTGATGATAATGACAACTCTCAATCAACTTCAAATGATGATAACAATGATAACTCAAAAACTACTGCTAATGACGATAAAACATCTGAAAATGGTAGTGAAAAAGCTACATCAACAACTGAAAGAGAATCTAGCTCTGAAAAAGCCACAACAACAACAACAAAGGAAGAATCAAGTACTATAACTACCTCTGTTCAAGAGGAATCTACTACAGCTGAGACGACAACCGAGGAGGAAACTAGCACCAAATCCGATCGCCCTTCAACCACCGCTCAGACCACTCGAAATGATCAAACTACGACATCAACTAAATCAAGTAGTACAACGACAGAACCACAGCGAACAATCACATCTGCAGAATCTACAACAGCAACATCAGAAATAGACTCCACGAGCGTGGAAGCTACAACATCAAGTCGTAACATTCCCACATCTATGTCAGAAACATCGACAACTCGAGATGAATTGGCCATTAGTTCTTCGACTGAACCTGTAGCTACAACATCTAATAATCCAACAACATCAGTTGAGCCAACGACGACAAGATCAATTGAACCTGCAACATCCAATCAGCCTTCGACTTCAAATCAAATCACCACATCAGAACAAATAAGCGAGACATCTGCTACAGTTGCAACTACGTCAAATAATCCCACGACAGCATCTATTGATAGTACAAGTACCCAAACTACTTCTGAAGCTGAAGCTACGACATTTACAATTGTAGAATCATCTACAGCTCCCGCGGCTACTACTTCCGATACCAGCGTAAATATAGATTTCTATATATATAATTACTGTTTGAAGCCAAATTTCTAATGTATAACGCTTATAGGCTCCTGTAATAACATCCACAACCGAAACCTCGCCACTACCTGTTGCAACAACAACTTCAGATTCTTCAATGTCTACTTTAAGCACAACTGACATTGGAACTACGACCAACCCAGAAACATCGATAACAGTATCAATTACTTCAGGATCGGTTACTGATTTAGGCACTACTACTACTACAACAACAGAAGCAGGGATAACTACATCAAGTAATTCCATTGAAACTACAACTAGCAACGAACCATCTATCACTACATCCGCATCAAGCATTGAAAGTAGTGCTCCAATTTCGACTGAAAGTGTCGCTCTATCTACTACTGACAGCGGCATTGTCTCAACTACTGTAAGCGCCATCACTGTTATATCAACAGAAAGCAATACTGCTTCAACAACTGAAAGTTCATCTCCTTCAACCACTGGCAGCATTGGTACATCTGGAACAAAAACTGCAAGTACTTTGATCACTGAAAGTATCACATTTTCCGCTTCTATTACTGAAAACACTATTATCTCTACAACAAACAGTGCTACTGCTTCATCAACTGATACAACATCAGAAAGTGTGATTGCATCTTTGAGTGAGTCAACAATCCTTGTAGTACCAACGAACTCCAATACTGCTTCTACATCCGATGTAACTACCACAGCAACAGAATCAATTACTCTCATTTCTGCATCCTCTACAGTGGGCACTGACCCATCATCAACAATCAGTGTATCTGTATCAGATACCACATCTGCTTTATCAGCTACCTCAGCTTTTCCCGAGTCAATCTCTTCTAGCACAGCGTTAGCATCGTTAGATACATCTGCTTCAATATTGCCCATCACCGCATCAGCTACAAATACGGAAAGTACCTTATCTAGTGATTCCTCCTCTATAATGCCAAGTATCACATCTAGTAATGTTGTTGTTTCTGCAACCTCCGCTGAATCATCTACTTTCACATTCTCATCTTTATATGGAATATCCAGTGGTGTAGTTTTGCCTTCATCTACAACAGATTTTTCTTCCTTAGCCAGCATTACTTCATCCACATTTACTCCATCCTTTGTATCATCAATAGCTAGTAGTAGCTCAATCCCTCTTGTATCCAGCGTAAGTACAAACATAAAATTAGTGGTTGAGTGCATGCAACTCATAATATGTTTAATAGATGGGGCCTACCTCAACCAGTGTTTTTCCTAGCTCTACATTCAGTGACCCTATATTTTCATCTGCAATGCAAGCGCCTGGATCAACCATGGTTATGGTGACAGCAACGACTGAAATACCTACAGAGACGGAGATTGTTGTAAATGGTATGACCATTACAGTTACAACGGTTATTCCAACAACGTTAGTACTAACTGTATACACACATCATTTCAAGCATTTTATTAACTATATAAAAAAAAACAGGACTTTAATACCATCATTAGCCGCAGATACCTCAGGTATAAATTCACATAACAGTGAACATGCATCAGGGGGAACTATTGCTGGCGCAGTAGTTGGTTCTGTAGCAGGTTTTGGATTGCTAGTTGGGGCAGCATTATTTGTGCGCAGGAGGTACAAGCGTGGTATGCAAATGCGTCAGCAACAAAATGAATTAGATAATGAAGACTTTTATGCAGATCCCTATCAACAAAACGGTGAATGGAGTAATCAATTTGCTAATGGTGGAGGTTATAGGGATTACCCTGAGGCTGGAGGCGTGTCTACTGCTGCTACTGCTTCTGCAAGAGGAGCTCCTCCAGCTATTCCTAGACATCAAAACACATACACTGCTGGTCCAGGTCAACAATTAGAATCCATGTCTGATGAGTATGATGAGTATGGTCATCCTAATAGAGAGTCATTCTGGACATCACTCTCTCAAAGATTTAAATCATTACGTCGTTAAGATTAAAGTTTTGATAACTCTAGCTGAATTTAATATATATATATTTACATATTTAATAAATACAATATAAACATCATTCAATGAAATATAATAATTTTTGAATACCCGTGTTAAGAGTCAGACGATATGGCTGATACCAATTTAATCGATTCTCATCACACATACTACTGTTACTAACGCTTGTTACATAGTATTTACAAAATAAAAACAATGAGGTTCAAAAATATCACTGAATTTTGAAATGAAATATTCTTTTAATGTAATATATTTGAGTACAAAGCAAATGTTTGAAGACCCACAACTTGTCAAATGCATTTTAGTACTGGCTATATAAAAGTTAAAATTTATTTAATAATCGACCGGAAAGTTTCACAACTTTCTGTAAGCAGAGTTGCGGTCTATAAAGAGATGAATTCATTCGTTGGTGGGCTCACGGTCTGCTTTGTGCTTTGTCGAAAACAGTGTCTTAGAGAGTCTGGTGTCAACATTCGAGTTCGAGCGTAGGCTTGAGTTGGGAGGTTGTTCAATACTGGGGAAACGCCCGAGGGTAGCAATACAGCAGGGAAAACCTAGAGCACTGGTTCGGCTGTGAGATCGCACGTTGGAGAAGCATGTAAGTATACTACCACTACGGATGAGAACTTCCTCTTTTTATCTTTTTTATTTTATTTGAAAGATTTTTGCTTAATTATTTTTAAAAAAATTTTTGGCTAAAATAAACGATTATTGAGCTTCTACTTCTTAAGAATTAGTGTCGTAGAAGTTCAACTCTTTTGTTACACAATAATAATAGTATAAATATTGGATCTTAAATGTCAAACTTATTAAACATTATCTTTTAAATTATAACTGTATTAAACTTATTACTTTACTATTATCACGACATTAGCTTTATCACGACATTAGCTTCATCACTTCTTAAAAATCCAAGGAAAAATCACTGCCAGTTAATTTATAGGCTTTAGCGCTTAGTTAACAAAATTTTAATGCAATTTTAATGCATCCAAAATTGGGTCTGTTAACCACAGTATTTAAACGTGAGATTGAGACAACGCGGAATATTTTTTAGACCAGCGAGAATTCGGTTTTAGACGAAGAGAAAAAAAAATGAGATGAATCAATGCTAGTTTTTAGACAATTAAGGAATACTTTGTAGACGATTTACCTGTAAATATCTAAATTATCCTCCTTATAGCAGGAGTACCAATGGTGCATTTTATTTATTGACTCAAGAGATCAAGTTGTCAAGCTACGATACGAGTGTTTTTTATGCAAATAATTTTGATGTATCAATAAATATATAATGCATATGGCATTGATACTATACTCGTTCTATTTTATTTTTTTTTACTTAAGAGGGCCAAATGTTGTCATTAAGAAAACTGTAGTATTATTTTACTGTCTTTGCATTTTTTTGGTTCCGGCAATTAATTTTACTTATATCTCACGAAAGTCTCAAAACAGATAAGATTTACAGCTTTATCTTTAAAAACTGGGTTCCACTTTTTATCCTTGCTCGACTTTTTTTTTTTCACTAAATAACACTCAGAAAAAATTGTATGCTAATGTACCTGAGGTGCTCAACTTTAATCCAAAAACAAGTATCCGGGAATATCTTATTTTTAACAGTTAGTATAACTTTTTTAGTGCTAATGTTTCAGATTTTTACAGGTACTTCACTGCTAAAGATTAAAAATGCTAGTAGGACATTAAACAATGAAATAATTTTAATAAAAAACTTATTTCCCTATAAAAAAATAAAGATTAAAAATCACTTTCATAAGATCATCATATTGCGGCCTTGTTTATAGTAGACCCACTTGTGGAGACCTCTCAATCTCTTGGCCTTTGTTTACGTTGTGCTACATGAAGCGTTATAGTAGGAGTTTCATGTATATCAAATCTTCACATTAAATATTAATAAATAAAGTATATCCACTACGTTCTACCCTAAAAAAAAAAAATAAAGATTAAAAACGCTAGTAGAACATTAAACAATAAAATAATTTTAATAAGCACTTATTTCCCTATTAAAAAAAAAAAAAAAAAAAAAAAAAAAAGATTAAAAACTTCGAGCTATCATACCTATGCCAAATATTAAGGTACACTGATGTTTTTTAATAGTTTAAAAAGTGCTCTATAAAATATTCAAGTGTAAAAAAATTTGAAGCTTTTTTTTAAAACCCCATTTTTTAATACTGTTTTAACCCTTATAAAAGACTCGCTAAATTAGCCAATATACTTTTTGCATGTATATTAACATAGATTTCATCGAGTTCTGTCATATCCAATTTAGTTTTTTTTAAACATTAATTTTTCATGGAGATATCCTCGAAAATAGGTACAGAAAAAGTACTCTCCTCCTATTTTTATGGGTATGTTAGAAGGATAGAATTGATGAGATATTTTTATTTGTAAAACTACGGATAAATTGAGTGGTTTATCAAGACTTTTATGAAATAACTTCAACGTAAAAAATACCGTTTATTAAGATGGATCGAATAGGGTTTATATAGTTGTTGGGTATATGTAATAAGATCTAATGGACGGGGATCCATTAGAAGCGACAGTAGAAATTATTGCAAATTGTTAATTGATAAATGTGTATGAATGCGATATGTTACGTTTTAGCTGTAAAATTTCTATAAGTTATGTTTTATAGTTAGTTTCTAATAGATAGGAGCCAGTTACGGAACAATGGAACTTCCTAAATCTGTCAAAGGTTCCCTGTTTTGGGATGTTGCACTGTAATTCTGATAGATCATTGAGAATGAAATTGGTTTGAAGATTTGTTAAGTTTTGGCCTGTTCAATGAGAAATTGCAACTGCAAAATTGAATTGATTATTATTGTTATTCAGGACATATAAAGAAGAAGAAATTGAGTAAAATAAAAACCAGCTATTCAAATGAATGGGAAGGTTAGGTTATTGCGTTGTTTGATCTGCAGAGTTAGTATTGGTATAGGTACTCACTCATCCTAAATTCTGAATTTTTTTTAAAAAAAAAATGACAAAAATCTTGTTTTCTTTACGAAAAATGTAGCTCAAGAGTTTATTAATAGCTAGGTCGATAGATAATTTTGATGTGCATTATATCAATTATTTAAATTTAAGACATACTTATAAAAAGCGATGTGTATCTTCAAAAATCTTCAAACTTTCAATTGCGTTTTACGCAGAACTTAAAGTGAAACATGTGTTCAAATTCTATTTAAATAAATGCAAAATTTAAAACTGTACAAAAACTATTTAGTACGCTAGCTCAATGTAGTTTAAAGTTTGAGGCATTAGACAATTTTTATTTTTTGATCGATTTAACAATTTAGGGGCTCAGGGGCTCAGGGGCTCAGCTGTCAAAAGTTTTAAACCATAATATAAATACTATTTTGATTGCCTTAAAGAAAACACTATCTTTCAAAGAAACAGAAAATACATAGTAGCTCCCAATAGGGCCCATCTTGTGATCACAAAAAATGAACGCTTCAATTTAGATACTCAATTTTTTTCAATTGATTGTATGATTGCATGTCAATTTTGGTCAATGTGGAGCCAGTAAACATCCATTTTGGTATCAACAACTCTTCTATTTTCGGACATATATCAATGATCCATGAAGAGGAAATATATCATTGTTAAAAATTCGACGTAATCTGACCTAATATTATATTATGAAAAGATTTCAAAACCATCTGAAGCCTACTTTTGTCAACCGTAAAAAAACCAACTATAAAAACTCCATCTCCCTAAATTTAATCTAAATAACTTCTAACTTTAGATGAAAGTAGGTACACGTTTCGGACACAACAATCTCAAAGGGCAACTTTTACAACTTACGCTTCTTATTATTACGCGTTAAAAAAAAGCATTACCAAAATGCACCTATTATACGCTTAACTACACACTCTCATTTATTGAAAGCAATTATATATTAAAAATGCAATTTCTATGAATGAATGTTAATCCAAGTAAGCTGCCACTCCACATGTTGAACAAAGCGCAAAGATACGAATAAATACTACACGTACTTCAGATACCAGCTTCTGCATGAATTATTGTATAGTCGTCTTCTGCATGAATTATTGTATAGTCGTCTTCTGCTTAAATAAAGTAACTGAAGATATGCTCGTAATCAATGAATATTAATCCAAATTGGCTGAAAGTTTCAAAATACGTGCTACAGCTCTAAAGGTATTCAAAATTAAGATTCTATTATTCCATTGATCTGCTGGTTAAATCATAGGAATAATACGCACACTTTTTAAAAATAGCACTCAAACAGCCAAAGCCGAAATATATGGCCACATGGCCACCATAACAACTACCAAAATTAATAAGTAGACGTTTTTTTTTTTTTTTATGTATAATAATCAAAGTTGTATTTCAATGAGCTCTACATTTATTTGCATCAAAAACCTTGGATACCGGATGTTAATTTCAGCAGCACAGTGGATGGTAGTTTCAAGAATTTTCAAAATATGGTAGTAGAGATATTGAAGCTTACACATTTTTTTTTTTTTTTTATAATTTCAGGGAAAAATATGGATACAAAAATGCCAAACTGATGATATTCTGGATTGCCATTTATCAGGTTTAATTGTGCATAATAAAGCATACATTTTGTCTCTAATATGCCAGAAAAATAAAATAGAGAAATTAAATTTTATTGTTTATATATGCATATTTACAGGGAATTTGTACAAAAGATTTGAATGCGAAGTGCGTACATGTTGAATTATGTAAAACTAATGAATTTAATGTTTGTTAAATCATCGGCTGTAGTTGAAAGAGGATTCTTGACTCGAAAAAAAATCAGAAGGAGAGTAATTCTACACAATATGATATCTGGATTAGTATCATAAAGGTCACTTTATCGTTTGACAGTATATATACCTTAGAACTCAAGGAACTCTCAAGTGAAGCAAGTGTGGATTGAGCACGCATTAATGAGATTTCCAATTCTTTGTCAATGGCACCTTTGTTTCGAGATAGCCTAGTGCGAGCAGCAATAGTTCTTTCTGTACTCTTGATAAAACTTCTCTCTTGTTCAATTTTGTGTATTAAAGTTTCGTTTTGCTTCTTGTTCGAATCAAATGAGCTATATATAAAATAATTAACAACTACTATTTAAAAATCAATTGATCAGGGCTTTACCAGTTTACTTGTTTAGTTTTTCCAATAACGCTGCGTTTAGCATTTGTTGGATTAGACAAAGAAGGTTCAATGAGCGAAATAGACTTTTCGGAATAGGCTGATGACAAACTGTCATTTTCACTATGAGCAAAATCTAATGCTGGAGGCAGTTTCTTGTGAGCATGAGTCGTATTGACAATACGAGATCTTCCATGATCAGAATGATTTTTTAGCTGCAAAACATTGTCGTCAATATTTCTATCATCTTGATCTTTCGAGGATAAGCTGAGTTGCTGTTGTTTCTGGAATGTGTACTCTTGAAAGCACTTAATTTCTCTTTTCAATCTAACCACCTGCTTTTTAGCATAAGCAAGTTGATTTTCGGAACCCTCCAATGCTTGCTGAACATTTTTTAATGAGTCTCTTTCACGTTGCAACATAACAGACATAATCGATCTGCCTTCTCCTGGGGAATTCAGTGCTAATGTTGATCTGGATGATGTTGCGGTAGGTATATTGGGTAGAGACTTGATTGATCTTTTCATTACTTTATCTGTTAATTTATTATTTTGCAACTCTTGTTTAAGTAAATCATATTCTTTCTTCAGTTGTTGTATTAAATTATCGTGGTCATTTTGCTGGTCATTCATTTTTCGACTGTATTCTTCTTTGATATTTTGACTGTATCTTACTTCGCTTTCTAACTCAATGTGAAGGTTCTCGACTTCTTGCTGAAGCTCTTGAACTAATGATTGATCTTCAGTGCTTGATCTCTGATTTATTTCTAATTCACTAATGCGATTCTGGTATTTTTCAACTTGTTTCTCGTAAGCAGCACATTTATCAGAAATTAATGTAAAATCATTTTTTTGTAATTGTGCATTGGTATCGATTTCATGTTTGAATTTAGTGAGCTGCTCGTTTTCAATACGTAAGTCTTGCATAGTCATTTGTAGTTTGTTGCAATTGTTTTGCAACTCTTTAATTCTGTTTTCTTGCAATTCTGCTTTAGAATGTAGTTTGATGTTTTTTGATTTCATTTCGTCTAATTGAGTTTGTAGCGTTTGAACAGATAAAATTGCTTGACTATTTTCAGTTCTTAATTTTTCTACTTCAGTTGGTAACGACTTTAAATTGTTGTTTTCTTCCTTTAGTGATTGATTTGCTTGATCTGATTGTGTATTTTTTGTCTTTAAATCAGATATCTCTTGTTGCAATGCATTATTTTGTTTAATATATTTGCTCATTTGATCTACATGTTCTGATTTGAGTTGATTTAATTCTTTTTCATGCGCTAACTTCAGTTTATTCTTTTCATCTTCCCATTGTTTTGGTTCTGGACTACCAAGCTTATGTCTTAATTGTGCAATGAATTCTTGATTACTGCTAGTTTTGACAGGTTCGGTGGGAGATGCAGCATCATTGTAGCTTAAATAAGTATAACCTATAAAAGGATATTCTTTACCGAGATTATCCTCTTGATCTTTATTACCAGCGACTACAAAAGAGTCTTCATCATCATCTTCTTCTTCTTCTTCATAATTTCCATCTTCATTGCTAGTAGCAGAGAAAAATGTCACATCGTCTGGTGCTACAATAGAAGGAATAAATGGTGGGACAGCAGTTGCACGCATCAAGTTCCAATTGATATTCTTAAAAAAAGGATGAGACTTTATTTCGGCAGCACCGCCAAAGCCTAATCTTTTATCTTTTGATTTACACAAAAGCCTATGAAAAAATTTAGTAAAAGTTTCTATATTTTCCAAACTGAATGCTTACTTTGATAACAAATCCTTTGCTTCATCGGAAACTTTAATGTTTGGGTCAAATTGAACTGAGACCTAATTGGGGAAATAATCAACATCAAAAACATTGTAATATAATGCATGATATTGTGTGTTACCTTTGGGTTCAAAAGACTCATTTGAATCTTGATATCAGAGCCTACGAATGGGCGTTCACCGAATAAAAGTTCATATAACACAATACCTACAGACCACCAGTCTACTTCTGAGCCATAAGCAGGGCCATAGATTGGATCCAATCCTTCCGAATTACACATTTCTGGTGAAACATACGGCATTGTGCCAACCATTAAAAGATAGTCTTTTGTATCCATAGAAATACATGAACCTAGATCACCTAATTTGATGTGTCCTTCATTATCAATTAATATATTTCCAGGTTTTATATCGCGATGCATATATCCTAGTTGATGTACTCGCTCAACTGCTAGGATCAATTCAGCGCAGTAAAATATTGCCTCTTGTTCACTGAATGGCTGAAAGGATCGTCTTTCTAATAAACCCTGTAAATCACCACCAGGAGCATATTCCATAACTAAATACAAATTTTTTTCGTCTTGAAAAGATGCGTATAAACTAGGTAACCATTCTTCATTTTCGTTAGATAGTATTAGCCGCTCTTCCATTGGGGATGATCTATCCATCTGGTCAATTAATTTCGATTTGCTGGATGTCTTCATAGCATATATTTGATTATTTCGAGTACTTTTGACAATTGTTACTTTTCCAAATGCGCCTTCCGCAAATGAATCTTTATGCAGTATTTGAAAATCTTTTAACGATAATTTTGATTTATTAATTTCATGATAAATAGGTTTATCTAAAATTGAAGAAAAAAAATTAATATTGCTATTAATAAAAGTAATTATCGATTTATACCAACATAATTCAATGAATTTGTTTTTGTTTTCTTGTTGCTTTGGATGTTGCTTTATTGCATTATTATAAAGCGATATTAATGCATCAATTAATGCATCTTTATGCGTCAATTGCTTAATTACTCTTTGTTCTTTTTGCAAACGAATAGATAAATTATTCATCGGAATATTGTATTTTGACATAATAATGCGTAGAAAATTTGAAAGAAAAAGGATGTAATCTTAATTTTCTAAAAGGGGTTGAATATATATAAAAATATATAAATATATTTATAAAAAAAAAAAAAGTGTATAAACATTCTCCTTCATTAGGCAAGTAATACAAAACAATAACATACACAACAACAACAACAAGTCGGAGAAAATATCCATGGTGAAAGAAGCAGCTAAAACAGAAAACGTTGGCATTTTAAAGCATTACTTTTTTGATATGTGGTTGCTACGATGTATCTAAATTACCTTGGTAACAGATTGATGATTGTCATGACTACCTTAGTTTCTGATCCAATAGTGGATATGTCATATAAAAAAGTTCAACCGCAGCAATTGATGAATGGTATACTGCAGTATTTCCACTTGAAATTCAGGCATTTTAGGACGATTTCGAATTGAATTTTGGACGATTGTAGTTGTATATTGAGCAAGAACAAAAATAAAATGTAGACAAAGTAAGAATGCAAATTCGTACGAATAAATTGTTGTTTCTAGATACTAGTTGCCTAATATAAGCATTTTTTTTTTTTTATATAAATTGAGTTCATACTCAAAATAATTAAAATTGAAAAAGTGTAATGTAGTTCAATCTCTACAAGCATGTTCCATTAAATCAACGCTTAAAACGATATCTGAGACTAATTTAATTTTGTCCAAAGCCCTTTCTCATCATGTTTAATCTCATTCCCATTCCATCCTAATTCTATCCTTGATTTATCTAAATCTCTATTCTCATCATCTTTAAATTTCATTACCGTTTTATACCTATTTTTTTTTTTTTTTTGATTTTATCAGAGTTTCAAGTGAAAACTATGTATAGCACTATATAAAAATCTTGATTGGTAGTATTCTATTCAAATAGAAAAGGAAATCAAAAGAATGAGAGATGATTTGAGGATAACGATTAGATTAAAAAAAATTGTAAATCAAACATCATCTACTTGAGCCCATATTAAAAATATTGAAAAGGTTGTGTAATTTTTTTTCTTATTGTGTAATATTAAATATTTGATGAAAATGTAACTTGAATAGTAGATAACATCCCTTCAATTTAAAGAAAACAGGCATTAACACTGAAATATTTGTGTTGAAAGAATCTATAAACTGACTTTGAATGAAGGTTAATCACTTGTGTGTAAACACATACACACACAAGTTTAAAAACTAAAGGAGCCCACTTCTTTCTCTTCTTTATTTTTCTCTTTCTAAAGTTTAATTTTTATTAATATGGCAGCAAACACGAATCTTCCACCTGATCAAAGATATACACGTTTAGAAAAACTTGGTGAAGGCACCTACGCAACAGTTTTCAAAGGTAAAAGCAAAGTAACTGGAGAGATTGTTGCCTTGAAAGAGATTCACTTGGACCCAGAAGAGGGAGCACCTTCTACAGCTATTAGAGAAATCTCCCTCATGAAAGAACTCAAACATCCCAATATTGTACGTCTTCAAGATGTGATTCACACAGAAAACAAATTGACTTTGGTTTTTGAATTTATGGACCAAGATTTGAAAAAGTTTATGGATTCAGCTGCGCGTTCTACTTTGGGAGCTTTAGATGCTAGTACAATTAAATCGTTCATGTATCAATTACTTCGAGGTATTGCTTATTGCCATGAAAATCGTGTATTACATAGAGATTTGAAACCACAAAATTTATTGATTAACAAACACCATCAACTGAAATTGGGAGATTTTGGTTTAGCTCGTGCATTTGGTATTCCAGTAAACACATTCTCAAATGAAGTAGTTACACTTTGGTATCGTGCACCTGATGTATTATTGGGTTCACGTATGTATTCAACATCTATTGATATTTGGTCAGCTGGGTGTATTATGGCTGAAATGTATACTGGTAGACCATTATTTCCTGGCACAACCAATGAAGATCAATTGTTGAAGATTTTCCGTTTAATGGGTACACCCAATGAACAAACGTGGCCAAATATTTCTCAATTACCTGAATATAAACCTGCTCAAGTTGTTTATCCACCTCAACATATATCTCAATTTTTACCAAATATTGATGCAAGCGGTTTAGATTTATTAAATCGAATGTTACAATATCAACCTCAAATGAGAATCAGCGCTAAAGATGCATTAAACCACACTTATTTTAATGATATTAGATATTTGTTTACTGATTAAATAAATTTTGTAACAAGAAAAAGCTTTATTAAAAAAGAAAAGAAGAATTTATATGAAAGGGATTGTGTATTAAAGAGAATTTAAAGTGTAAAATGCATAATATGTATATAAAAAAAAATGAATGGAAAGAAAAAAAGCGAAAATAACGACCTATTATTTTAGAACGTATCATTACCAATAGTGTTGACAACTTGTTGTTGACCATCCCAGTCAAATAAATCGTCTAATTGAAAATCTTGATTGACGATTGTGTTTGGTGAATACACAGAATCTTCATCTGATGAGAAAGAAGGTGATAACATGGGTGATGGTAGTTTTGTAATTGTGCTTGTGGTAGTAGGTACTAGTAAGTCTATTCCATACTGGTTATTCTCATCCTGTTTAGCAACCTCCGCTGCAGGGAAAAAAAATAGCTTTTCATAATATCAAAGGGATAAAATAAAATATAAAAATCATACGAGAAAAAGAAAAGAGTTTACAAGTTTTTTTTTGGTTTCCATTGGGTGGATTTTTTGTGAGAGGACTTGATGAACAATTCAACATACTGATTTGACATTTCTTTTTGTGGTTGTAGATATGAGTTTCATAATATTTTCCTTTTCATTAATCAAACATTCTTTCTTCGCGATCCGTGCTGAATCGCAAAAGTCATTAAACAAGATGGGAGTAGCAGCATTGAATTTAATTTGTGCTTGTAAATTTGCTAGTTGTCTAGTAAATGCTTCCAATTGTGAATTTAATATAGTATTTTGTTGTTCCAATGTTTTTACACGTTTGTTCACTTTTTCATTTTCTTCAGTGAGCTTTTTGTTGGAAGCCTCAAGGTCAGAGACATATCTACGCTTTTTATCGCGAGATTCTTGAGCAGCTGCACGATTACGAAGAATTCTAAAATAAATATTGTATGTTAGTATCAAGGGCTAAGAGTTAATACTAAAAAGTAATATTTACCTTTCTTTAGTTTTTTGATCTTTATCATCCAATGATAACCTTGACTTTTTAATTGAAACAATAGATTCTGAAGATGATTGATCATTATCAGATGTTACAGAAGAAGCAGAGGAAAATGAGGCTTGTCTCTTTTGAGATAAACCACTTGGATTTGTAGCTAATAAAGGATCCACAGTAAAATTAACTGGTAAAGATAACAATTCTGCGAAAGAATCATTAATACCGTTGTTGTTATTGTTGTTGTTGTTCATATTTATTGTAAAATAGATTGGATTGAATTGAATTTTAAGATAAATAAGACGTTTTTTTTTTTTTCTTTTGTTACTGAAATACCACCCAATGGAAATAACAAGTAATCAAAAAGTAATGTAGAAAATAAGTCGACTAAAGAGAAAAAAAAAAGATATTTCAATAATATGGGAGGGTTTTATACTACAAATTTTTTCTTCCATTAGATTCATCTGATATTTGACCAATAAAATTGCAACACTTGTTTGATTATTGAGTGAACACCTTGGAAATTCATCCCTTTTAACTAGAAAATGTACTGCGGATAACCAAAAATAAACATTGTAATTACAAGCCTTACATAACCCGATGCTGTCATAATAATTTTTTTAATTTTATGAAGCTTCATTGCTTGTAATAAAGTTATATCAACAGCGTTTCAAATAAACAATATAAATCCTAAAAGCATGTGATGAGCCGGAAAAAAGTGCTTTTTCTCATAATTTAATTTTCGGGTAATCGCAATTACAATAATATAGTTGTATTCAACTTAAAACAAAAAACTTGGCTAGTTTATCAAAATACTTTACTGCAAACTAGCAAAAGTGTAAACTTCTTTGGCCAATAGATACAATGTACGTTTGAAACAACGTTATGAATTCCCTTAAACACTGATTGCCTAAATAAAGATATTTATGGCGTACCATAAATAAACGGTGGTCGTAGGGAGTAATTGAGAGAGATTTGTCTCTCTAATCATGCATTACAATCCCCAAAAAAATTATATATATATAAATTACAAATGTATATCGTACGATTTCAATAGCTAAATGTATAGATTCGATATCATTTCATTAAACGAAATAGTTCATTTGTATTACATATATATATTTTTATACACCAAAAACTAAATATATAATCAATAAAACTACTTTACATGTACTCCAAACACGTATGCTTGTATTTCATACATCCACACATAAAATTAACTCCACGTTTGTATATTATAATTTTGTGTAATCAAGCATGTCATTGTAAATAAGATTTGTAGCACAAAGACTTTATTTATGTAAACTACAATAGACAATGCTTTTCATTTCAACATGAAATACGTAATATATTCATTGTTATTTACAATCTTGGTTTTCGGAATGGCAAAAAATCTTGTAATATTTGAAAAAGCATTTATTATTTACAGTGGAGCGATTAAAGAGTATTGTCATCGAAGAGGAAGAGACGAAAAATCGATTTTTTGAGGTTTATGAATGTTTGAAGGTTTTTTCAAATAATGAAAACTTTGGTTATTTCACACATGTACAAATGAAAAAAAGCTTTACATCTGAATTCCACATATGGATTTTTTTTTCTTGTGAAAGCCTTGGAATGAGAACTACTAATACAATTCCAAATTGAATGAGCAAAAAACTTTATCGTATTTTGATTATGATTTTCAATAAAAAATGCTATTAAATAGATAATACGTTTGTTTTTAATTTTATATAAAAATAACATATTGAGTACATGTTTTAAGCGTATTAAAATTCTGTAAAAAAAAACAAAAAAAAAAAAAAGGAAAGCATAAGCATTAAACTATATATTACAAACTTTTACGAAAGCTAAACTTTTTTCGTTTTCTTTATTTGCCATATTTAAATTATAGGCTCCTTTAAATAGAAAGAAACGTTGATGTATTTGTTTATATAAGAATATATTTAACAAAATAGTTTCATCTCTACATAGCTTTGTATGTTACACCTTAGCTTCACTTCATCACGTAGAAAATCATATTCTCACTGACATAGCATTTCAAATACAAAATGTTGTCAACTAACACTACGCGAATCTGAGACATAAGCTAAAAATTGTTTGCCTTGATTCCTGTTTCATTAGCTTTATATAATAAATATACAGATTTGAAGCCAATATCTTTGTGGTCACTTGCTCATATCAACATCAACTACAGCTACCACAACTACTGCAACTACTTTTGAATAGCCGCATACTCTCACCAACTGCAGCTTTGCAGGTATTAAAGTTAAAAACTTGTTTTTCTTTTTTCTTTCTTCGTTACTTACTTGTAAAATTAAGGAAATCATGTCAAACCCCGTTGTTTACGCATGTAATTGCTCAAACATCAGAATACATACAGCAGCGAAATACTCGTTGGATAATCTTACTCAATATAAAAAAGATCTTTTTGTAAAAGAACCTCAACCTGGCTGGGAATATGAACTAGGAATGGGTGGCATTGTTATTGTAATTTATTTATATCTATTTGTATATTTCGTTTAAAAATTGACAGTTTTCTTTGATAGGAATTCAATACATTTACTCGCTCTTCATCTAATGGTCTCAACTGGACTACAGTCGACTGCCTGAATTGTAATACAGGTCATGTCTACTCTATCCAGAATAATAATAGCACAACAACTGATCGTGTGATTATACATGAAAATACAGTTGTAAGTAGAGATTTGTCTGATAATATCAATTAAAATTACTTATCAGTTACATAGTGTGGTCAAGCATATGAAAGTTTGAAGCAGCAATCAAATTATTCAAAACCATTCAATATCAACTTGGAAAATATTCAAGATAATTTGATACCTATGCCTGGCGCTGAGGAAGGTATGACTGATTTAGTATTTAAATTAGCTTGACCTACTGTCGCTAACAAACATCAGATGTACCTGAATTACTTGCGTCAACACACAAAAAGATGCAGTCTATTTTAGATCAATACTTGGAGCAATTGCGTATAGAATCTAAAGTACGAATTGAAAAGTTTAAAAAGCAAGAAGAAAAGCAAATCCAAGACGCAATTGCTCAAATCAAACTAGAAAATAATCAACTGTGGTCTAAATTGGTACAGGTAACTAAATCTTTAGGAAAAGAAAAGGAAGAAACCATTATACCTGCTCCACAAACTCCTTCATTACCACAACAACCAAAAGAATTACATGAAGAAAAGCATTCAAAGGTAGCAAACACAAACAATCATGTGAGGTTTGCGGAAGAGGTAGATGATAATCAAAACTTATCACCATTGCCATCGATGAAAAGATTTAGCTTCTCATTAGATGAGGCAGCTATTCGTAATCTACAAAATAAAGATCTTGATAATAAAGATTTGAAATCTCGTATGGAACAGCAGCATAAACATCATGGTAACCTATTTGAATATGCCTATATAACTGTTGGACTAAATTAATATACTAGATAACCAAGAAGAAAATGAGGATGAAGATGAGGAAGATATGTTCAATTTGGATGAAGAGTTCTCTGATGAGGAAAGAGCTTATGAGAATGAGGAAGCTAGTGATAATGAGAAAGACAAAGATGATTTGAATAGTAGCGAGAATATAGATCAAGATCAAACTCAAGGCTCTTCAAAAGATTTACCGCTATCTGCCTCGTTGAAAAAGTCAATTTCTGATATAGATCAACAATTTGCTTGGATCAAGAGAAAGAGAAACACCAAGAAATACCTTGAGCAGGATTTTGATATTAAAAGTGAATTTAAAAGAACCAATTCAAATGGCAATGATGAAAGGGATACAAGTAAGTTTTTTTTCTGTATGTTTGAGTATACAAATGTTATTAACAAATGTTAATAGATATTTCCAAGTTGGCTACATCAGTGCCTATTACAATCCACTATCCCTCAGAAAAAAACGAAGATTCAGCTGATGATAGTAATGATAAGGCAGATGCGAGTCCCAAAAAAAGAGATATTTTGGCTTCCAGTTTTGCAAATTACGATTCATCATTTTCTGATAGAATGTTATCTGAGCAATTTCCTCAAGTTGCTGCCCCTCCTAGAAGAAAAAGTCTAGCATCCTCAGCTTTGATTCGACCTCAATTGGATAGTTTAATTGGAAAATCATTAGATACCCGAGGCCTTTTAAAGAAAAAGGCCAACGAAATAGAGCCTAAAGATAACAGTGATGATGAAGAATTTGATTCTACTCTACCACCTCACTTGTGGGCTGCTAAACATGAACCTGCGAATGAATAAAATCAGATTAATTCATATACATTTTTCTACCCTGGATTGAAAACAATAAATATTGGTTCGCCGATTTTCAACCCTTAAAAAATATGTGCATCCCCCCTCCCCCAGTTTTTTTTTCTTTCTTTTCAAAATTATTGAAAATACTTACATTATGTCAGAATCTGCTAGAACCAACCCTGTTGATCATAAACAACCCGAGCCAGCATCATGTCCTGTCGATCATGGTCAAAAAAAGGCAGAAGAACCTAAATGCCCTGTTGATCACGGCCAAAAAAAGGAAGAAGAGCCTAAATGTCCTGTTGATCACAATACTTATAAACATTTTATTCCACCTATTTCAGATTCTACTGAAGAACCACAAAACTGTCCTGTAGACCCTGCAACATATAAAAACTTTTTGCCACCCCCGAAGGAGGGATGTGATTCCAATGCTATCGATAGCAGTAATAATATGCCCAAAATTTCACAACAAGCACCTCAACCCGATCAAAAAATGCCACTGCGTAAAGAGAGAGAGACTTCAACAATTCCTAGAGCAAATTCTGATGATAAACTTTGGGTTTATCCTTCTGAGCAGATGTTTTTCAATGCTATGAGACGTAAAAATTGGAGCCCTGATGAACAAGATATGTCAGTAGTTGTTCCTATTCATAATGCAGTGAATGAAATGGCATGGCAAAAGATTTTGGAATGGGAGAAAATGCACGAAACGTAAGTTAAAATTTTAATAGAGTTGTTTTGAGAGTATTGAAATGTGTTGCGGTAATTAGCGAATGTCAACAGCCTATGTTGGCCAAATTTGAAGGTCGTCCCAAAGATATTACACCAAAAGCAAGAATTAGATCATGGTTTGGGTAAGTGAATGACTAGATACAGTAATGATTGTATAGCCATTTTCTGATCAAACAAACTATAGTTATGCTCTTCCATTTGACCGCCATGACTGGGTTGTAGATAGATGTGGTGAAAAAGTGACATATGTGATTGATTTTTACTCTGGAAAGCAAGATCCCAATAGACCTATGTCATTGAGTTTTTATTTAGATGTTCGTCCTGCTGTTTCTCCAGCTGGAATTTGGGATAGATTGAAGATGTCCTTAAAAAAAGGAGCATTCACTTAATTGTGATTTGTAGTTCTATTGTATATTTAAATGTAATAATTATATCCAAAAAATAATAAAAAAAAGTAGAAAGGACTACTCTAAAAAGCCCGTCATCTATTACTCTTGATAACAAAAGACGTAAAATTATCAGTAGCGATTGGAAGAATGTTCTTAATAATTTATGAGTACAAAAAATTGAATTCAAAGTAATATTAATATATTATTAATCTAATATAGACTTATTGAGGTTGGCTTAAAATTGATTGTGAATATTAATCCATATAAAGTTTCTCAAAGTATTATCTCGATATAATGCTTAGAGTGGCAAAAATGAGATTATAATAATGATGTGTCGCAAGTTTATGTTACATTTAGTCTATGATGAAATCGTATACAGTAGTATAGAGTAAATATATATAAAAATTTTAATCAAACCAGTTGGTAAATATACTCAGTTACACCAATTGGATTTATATTGAATCGCTATTTTCTCAAAGCAACAGATTATGAAGAAAAACTTAAACAAAATTTTGTCGTTTCTGTGTGCAGGCAATTATATTAAATTTTACTGTATGACATTGTTGGACGATGTGTTTAACTTTGTCGAAATTGCTGAAATTTATCTTCCAAAAGAGCAGTATAATGCAAGCATGCTGATTCCAAAATTAAACCTTTTGGGAATGGTCTGCAAAATTCAGTTTTGAACCATTTGAGAGTTATAAGTAAACAACAATTATTTCCAATACAATAAAATAAAGAAGATTACAAGTAATTATATCACGATGGAGAACGCAAAGTCTTTATTATTGTTAAGTTAAAAAGGAAGCCAGGAGCCATCAGGTCCTGATTTCTTAAAGTATTTATACTATCTCCACTATGAGAAAAAAACGCGAAAATAGCAATTTTAAATTCTGTAGTTATTTATTTCTTTGCATAAGATTGTTATAAAGTTATACCTTTTCATTAACATCTTCACGTAAAACAGTTTCTGCAGCGATTGTCATAGTAGTTTTTTCAGAAAAGCTGCAGTTTATATCTCATTTTATATCTTTTTCCCATGATGTTCAATTCCATTTGGATGTCAGATTCAATATGGGATCGAGTTGAGATTTGACATAAATAATAGGCAAAAAAACCGATGCATTTATTTGGTTTTATAAAAAAAATTTAAAGAGTAATAATTGAAACACTGCATACAAAACAGGTGAAAAAAAGCGCTCGTTTGTATTTTGCCATTCCCACATCTATCCAGGGAGGCTAAATAATTTGAATTCTATGGACCAACACTAGAAGTATCTACCACTGCAATGGAAGCTCATTTGAGTTTATATCCGGCGAGAACTGGCAAGCTTACTGACCATGTATAGTAGGTAAAAATAATAGGTAACCAACCTGTTGTTCAAGTTTACCGAAAACACAATGACTCACGAAAGTTGATATTAGAGGTGAGTGTAGTACATAACTGCATTAATGTTTATGTAGAGTGGTAGCTTATTATTTGGGCTGAAATTCGGCGCGATAGGAGAATTTTTTTTAAGTCGTAAAAAGTAGATTTCAGATAGTTTTCGATTTTTTTCGCCCAATATCGGGTATAATCATATCAAATCTTTAACATACATAAACCTCTCCTCTACAAGCCATTAATATATGTTCAAAATAGAATAGCTAATACCAAAATATAGGCGCGCTGGCTCATCATTGACCCAACTGATCTAAAATTGGTTGAAGAAAATTGAGCCCCAAAATTAAGATGCTAATTCTTTGTAGTCACAAGGTATATCCTGTTAAGAGCTACTCTGCAATTTTTGTTTCATCAAAAAGTATTGATTTTTCGTTGAGATAATCAAAATAACGGCTCAAATTACAGCTTAAACCCTATACTGACTAAGTTCCAAAATCGATTTGACAAATTGATCCAAAAGTAATCCAAAAATGATCCAAAAACAAAATTGTTCAATAGTTCGTAAACTGCAAAGTAAGTTATGAAAGCGAATTAAATAATTTTTGTACATCTTAAAATTTTGAATTTGGCTAGATAAAATTCAAACAAATGTTTCACATTAAATTTTGCGTAAAATTCAAATAAAGTTTTGAGAGTTTTGAGAGTTTTTTGATGACACACGCCACTTTTTATACGTATATTTTACAAATAAACATTTGATATGGTGTGCATTAATATTATCTATCGATTGAGCTATTGATGAACGTTTTAGCTACATTTTTCGTAGAGAAAACAGGATTTTTGTAACTTTTTTTTTTCCATTTACATTTTGGAATGAGGGTATACTGGTCTGTTTGTGGAGCAAAATTGAGGATGTCGGTTTTTTGCCTATTATTTATGTTAAATATCAACTCAATTCCATATTGAATCTGACATCCAAATGGAATTGAAATAGTATAAATACTTTTAGAAACCAGGACCTGATGGCTCCTGGCTTCCTTTTTAACTTAATAATAAAGACCCTACGTTCTCCGTGATATAATCACTTGTAGTCTTCTTTATTTTATTGTATTGGAAATAATCGCTATTTACTTATAACTCTCAGAGGATATTCTTTTTTTACATACTTTTGAAGATATTTCTGCGAAAAATCATTATTTTAAAAAAAAGTTAACTGGATCTGATAGAGCTCATTTACATCCATAACAGAAATAAAAAATAACTGCTACTGAATTTAACGAATATTCTAAAATTTGCTATAAAAGTAGTCAAAAAAAGCAAAAAATAAAAAAAGTGCCCAGAATTTTTTTATACTTAAATATATTATAAAGCGCTACAAAACAAGTAAACTTTGTTATTAAAAAGTGTTGATGTATCCTAATTTTTTGAAGAAATATGAAGGTTCAAAGTTTTAAGTTTTAACAGTGAAATACGTGTAAAAATTTGAAACATTAGCACTAGAAAAGTTATACTGAATGCAAAAAATAGGATATTTCCGGATACTTATTTTTGGATGAAAGCTGAACATCTCAAGTATGTCGACATATGTTTTTAGTTTGCTATTGTTAAATTAAAAAAAGAACTAACCGGGATGAGTAGTCGTGCTCATAAACTTACTTAATTTTACCTATATGTACCTATTATTTTTAGTATTATTACCAGATAAAAGGTTGGTTATTGGAAAGGTTAGCAGTAACTTTTATTCCTTCGCTTTTCTCAATCACTGTCTTTGAATCAGCTATATTTGCGTTTTTGCGTTTAAGATAAAAGCTTCTCTACTTGGTCGATAGCTTTTATTGCTTACATTCAGTATATTCATATTTACATCTAATATGTAACGTGAATTAATAAAAAGCATGAATATAAAGAACATAATTATGGAAAAAAATTAATTTGTTAAAATACTATATATTTTAAAAAACCAAAATTAACATGAAAGGGTTGATGGTGAAGTGGTATCATTCTCGCTTTGGGTGCGAGAGGCCCCGGGTTCAAACCCCGGTCGACCCCTCTTTTTTTTGTATTTTTTATTTTCGTGAGACGTTTGTGGCTTCCCTTTTAACTTGGTTAACTTGTTGAAATCAACTGTATTTTTAATCGTTTTTTATAAGAAAAATCTACTTCAAAAAAACATAGTATAACAAAATATGTCTAAAAAAATAAAATATATATTATTTCGTGTATATATAATGTATTCGCAATTTTTTTAATAAAGTTTGATTAAAGTATGTTAATACATGTATCTAATAATTATTCAATGTAGTTCCAATAATTTCTAAAGAAAATCGGCAGATTTTTATGAAAAGAAATATCTCAATTTCTCTTCATTTTTGTTTATATGGTGGGGGCTCTATTCGGGTAATATTTGAGATCATTTTGATCAGTAGCTCTCAAGTTTGAAACAAATGAGGATTGATACGCAATTATACTTGGATGATGCCTGGACTAAGCACCGACTTTTAAAATTAGCATAATGGGCTGAGTTGATTTTGATCTGTAAAACACCACCAAAATCTGGAAATCGCTGTATCACTCACCACTTCACGACTTAAATACTATATTAACAATGTATTTGCGGATTACAAATCTTA